>PVIC010010618.1:0-43035 GCA_004025085.1 Thryonomys swinderianus
GAGACAGGGTCTCGCGTTGTAGTTCAGGCTGGCCCTGAGCTCACTATGGTGCCCAGGCAAGCCGCCGTGAACTCAGCAATCCTCCTGTCTCTGCCTCCCGAGTGCTGGGATCACAGGCGTGAGCCACCACGCCCGGCACTGTGGTATGCGGTGTTGATTGTTGGTGGGCATGTCTCCACGCCCAGCATTCTATGTGGTTCCCGGGGATCGAACTCAGGTCTTTGCACTTGCGAGGCAGGCGCCAGAACCACTGAGCTAACCCTCCGGCCCTGAACTTCATTTTTGAATGATCCATTTCATCTCACAGACGTCTATGTCTACCCTTTGGCCACTATTATACTATCTTTGTTATTCTTGCTTTGCACTGTTTTGAAATTAGGAAGTGTGAGTCCCCCCAGCGTAAGTTCTTCTTTTACAAGACTGCGCTGACTGTTCTGGGTCCCCTGAGTTTCCGTATGAATTTTATTTTGCTGCTTTTTATTTTTATTTTCTTACTTCTAGGGATGGAACCCAGCGCCTCCCCAGGGGAGGCAGGCATTCTGCTGCTGACCTACACCGGCCCTTCCACAAGATTTTAGTTCAGCTCATCAATTTCTGACAAGAAGCTGGCTGGAAGCTGAGGTAGGAGGATCACTGCAAGTTTGAGACCAATGTGAACTACACAATGAGACCCTGTCTCAAAAAACAAACAAACAAAAACCAAGAAGCCAGCTGGCATTTTACCAGGGCTCATGTTGAATCTAGATTAATTTGGGAGCTGTGCTCTTGACAACAGTGGGTCTGACTCATGGACGTGGGCTCTATTTACCTGTATCTTTCATTTCTTCTAAAAATACATCTGAAAAGTTTTCAGAGCTTCGGTCTTGCACTTCCTTTGTCAAATTCATCCCTAAGTATTTTGTTCTCTGAAAGTAGTGCAAATGAAACTGTGATCTTAATTTCACTTTCAGATTTGTGACAACCCACTGTTCCATAAGTCTGTTTTAACTTTTTATAATTTACATCTATTATAGCTCATTCCTCCTAAGTCTTAGGTCCAACAACCTTGTTTAGTTCCCTAATCAGCTCAATAATTTTTTTCCCTAATCAGCTCAATAATCAGCTCAGTATTTTAAAGTGGATTCTACAGGAGAGAGGATGACCTTATCTCACTGCTGATCTTTTTTTTTTTTTTTTTTTGAGACAGGCTCTCCCTTTTTAGTTCAGCCTGGCCCGGAGCTCACACCGTGTAGTTCAGGCAAGCCTCAAACTCAGCAACTCAAACTCAGCAATCCTCCTACCTCTGCCTCCTGAGTGCTGGGATTACAGGTTTGAGCCACCAAGCCCGGCATTTGTGGTATGTGGTACTGATTGCTGGTGGGCATGAACCAGCACACCCGGTATTGTTGTATGTGGTTCCCGGAGATCGAACCAGGGGCCTAGAGCTTGCTAGGTAGGCGCCAGAACCACAGAGCTAAATCTCTGGCCCCCTTGTTGTTTGTTTTCTCAAGACAGGGTCTGGCTTTGTAGTTGAGGCTGGCCCTGAGCTCACTATGTAGCCCAGGCAAACCTCGAACTCAGCAATCCTCCTGCCTCTGCCTCTCGAGTGCTGGGATTACAGGTGTGAGCCACCACGCCTGGCTGTTGTTTGATTTTTGAGACAAGGTCTTGCTGTGTAGTTCAGGCTGGTCTTGGACTTGCTTTGTAGCCCAGGCTGGCCTCCTGCCTCAGCCTCCTGAGGGCTGGGAATGTAGGTGTGCAACACCACACCGCACCCAACTACCATTTGGATTTTTTTTGTGGTACTGGGGATCTCCGGCCCTTGTGCATCCAAGGTTGGCGCGGTATGACTTGAGCTAAATCCCCAGCCCAGAGTACAAATTCTTTTCTGTAGAAAAAAGTACGATCAAATCTTTTGAAGGACTCACATTCCATTCCCACTCAGTCATAATAAGAAGGAATTCCAAAATGCCCACTGCGGTGGCCAGCAGCTGACTGATGCCAAGAACGGTGCCATAGAGCTGAATAAGCAGCCCATGTGCAACACAATGAAACAAGACACAGCCGGACTTGAGCGTGGGCTGCGCTTCCGCAGCTCTTCGCCTCTCCAGACTCACCAGAAAGGAACGGGGGCTGCTGGACCTGGGGGCTCAGGCAACGTCACGCTACTCGCATCTGGGTTTCCCAGGAGAAGGCCTGAACCCAGAGCACTTTTTAAAAACCACATGCCATGGGCCAGAGATTTAGCTCAGTGGTTCCAGCGCCTACCTTGAAAGCACGAGGCCCTGAGTTCGATCCCGGTAACCACATACAATGCTGGGTGTGGTGACTCACGCCCACTAGCAATCAATACCACATATCACAGTGTCGGGCATGGTGGCTCACGCCTGTCATCCCAGCACTCGGGAGGCAGAGGCAGGAGGATTGCAGAGTCCCAGGCTTGCCTGGGCTACATAGTGAGCTGAGGGCCAGCCTGAACTACAAAGCGAGACCCTGTCTAAAAAAAAAACCACATGCCAGCTGGGCGTGGTGGTACCTACCAGTAATCCCAGCACTCTGGGAGGCTGAGACAAGTTTAAGCCCAGTGTGGACAAATTATCAAGACCTTGTCTCAAAATAAAAATAAGTAAAAAGGGCTGGGGATGTAGTTCAGTGGGTTAAATTCTCAGTGCTGCAAAACAACAGCAAAAATACCCAAAATCCTGGTAGGGCCTAGGGGCTGGAGCAGAGCCAAGAGTCTGAAGAAAGACAGCGGGGCCACCGGGAAGGGAGAGGCACAGGTAGGGTCCTGCGTCAGGGGACGAGGACCTGTGGTGGAGCTGTCTCGCACGATGCACCCCCGGCTTGGGGAACATTTCATCCTCTCCTGAGATCCGAGTTTGGTGGGCTCTGGTGCGACGCTTTGCCCCTCTGTGAGCAGCTACGCCCTGCAAGGAGATGTCTGCCCCAGGGACAGCCCCCAGGCGCTGTGTCCACGGCTCCTCTCCCAGCCCTGTCCTCCTCCTCCTGCTCCTCCTCGTCCTCCATTGGAGAAAGAAGGGCCCAAATGCAGCCAGGCCTGAGGGCTACTGGCCCTCACAGCCCAGGACGCTGAGGACCCCAAATCACCACACCTCGGTGCACACACACGGGCACACGCGTGCACACACACACACACACTCTGCACAGATACCCCTGTGGCTCAAACTCACATTTATTTCCACAATTGTTCCTTCTGCTTTGGATACACAGACCATCTGTGCACTGGGCCTACTTAGAAAACCTTCCAAAACCCAGCAAAACGTCTGCAGCGGCTATAGCCGAGTGGAGGGAGGGGACCTGCCGTGTGGGCCCCTCCACAAACTCAATCCTCTCCACATTTTTTGTCGAAACAAGACCCATGTCAGATTCAGTAGTCAGGTTCAGTGTTGATTTTATGGGGAAATTTGATTCAGTTCTCGCCCAATTTGGTTTTCAACCACAAACGTGAAAAGAATTGTGTTCGTGAACTGAGGCACCACAGTAGGTAACGAGTATCTTTTCCAGTTCCTCTGTAGTTTTAAATGTCCTATAGAGAACATAAAAGTATCACATTGACATTTGGAAAAGCTAAGAAACACAATAAAGTCTTTGTTTGGTTTTTGTTGTTGATGTTGTTGAGATAGGCTCTCCCTGTGAAGCCCAGGGTGGCCTCTAATTCTCAGCAATTCTCCTGCCTCAGCCTCCTGAGTGCTGGGATGGAGGTATGTGCCACCACACCGGCTGCTCAAGTCTTCCTGGGACAGATAATAACTGGCACCTGTAACATGTGCTTGGTATTAATCAGATCGGGTCCCAGACAGCGGTTCCCCATCCCAGAGGACTCAGCATGGCCCTCAGGGCCACCAGCTGGCAAGTGGCAAAAACTGAGAAGCCGGTGCCTTCCCTCCTGGGAAAAAGGCTCCCTGGTGTTTCAGACAGAGAAGGTGGGAGGCAGGCGGGGGAGAGTGCAACAAGCCGTCTTACTCATTTGATTATAAAATATTTCTGAGCCGCCAGATGGTACAATAGCAGCTGCTATTCTTCATTTCTTACCCAGGCTCCGTTTCAGGGGCTGGAGAAGCAGTGAAATCCAAGAAGCTACTCGAGGTCCCATGAAGACAATGACCACCTAGCTTGGCACAAAGCCTGCTCTGCCACACTTACCAGACGTGGGCACCTGCCGGCCACGGCCCCGCCAGGTGTGAGCCAGGCACAGCTCCGTTACATAGCGAACCCTGGCTCAGGGCTGCTGCACACTCTCACAGGTGACTGGACGCCCGTGACGGCCTGAAGGCTGGGCTGGACAGAACATCAAAGACCACACCCTGAAGTCCACTTGTCAGGCCTCAAAGGTCGAAGTAACCAGGTGACAGTTCACCCCATGTGCTGCTGACTCTGCCTTTTCCATGTTTCATTTAGGTTTTTGTTTTTTTGGGTTTTTTTTGAGACAGGGTCTTGCTTTGTAGTTCAGGCTGGCCCTGAGCTCACTACGTAGCCCAGGAAAGCCTTGAACTTGGCAATCCTCCTACCTCTGCCTCCCAAGGGCTGGGATTACAGGTTTGAGCCACCAAGCCCAGCATTTGTGGTATGTGGTACTGATTGCTGGTGAGCGTGAATTACCACACCCAGTAACGTTGTATGTGACTACTGGGAATCGAACCAGAAACCTTGCCCTTGCTAGGGAGGTGCAGAACCACTGAGCTAAATCTCCAGCCCTCATTTAGTTTTTATTATGGGGACTTGTGGCTGTGGTGGGGCGCACCTGTCATTCTGGCAATCGGGAGGCTGAGGTAGGAAGATCACCGTGAGTTCAAGGCCAGCCTGTGCCACACAGTGAGACCCTGAGAAGAGATACTTAAAAATCATGCAGGGGCCAGAGATTTAGCTCAGTGGTTCTGGCGCCTGCCTCACAAACTCAAGGTCTGGAGTTCGATCCCGGTAACCACAGACAATGCTGGGTGTGGTGACTCACGCCCACCAGCAATCAATACCACATACCACAGTGCCGGGTGTGGTGGCTCAAGCCTGTAATCCCAGCACTTGGGAGGCAGAGGCAGGAGGATTGCTGAGTTCAAGGTTTGCCTGGGCTACAGAGTAAACTGAGGGCCAGCCAGAACTACAAAGCCAGACCCTGTCTCAAAAAAAAAAAAAAAGTCATGCAGCCCTCTGGGAAGGAAGCACACAGTTGAATCTGACCCAGCTGCAAGGATTACATTGATTCCAGCAGCTGGACAGCCATGGCTCAAGCCAGTGGACTTCTGTCCCCTGCAGACACTTCATAGTAATGGAAACCACGACAAAGGGGCTCGAGAATGTATGCTACCCGAAACAGGTCACTCCCCTCAGGCACGCCCCCTCCCAAATCCTCTAAGTAACAAGATTTACCCGACTTTGGCTAAAAATAGTAAATCCCACCCAGCAGCCAGGCAGGCTCGGTCAGCAACACCTTAACGCAGATTAAGTGGGGAGAGCCAGGAGTAACTTTCCTGGGGTCACCTGATGCAGGTGAGACTCTGTAAGGACCGTGTGACAGAAGGGGTGGCGGGAGCCTGTCTGTTCACAGCCTTGGGGACCAGAGCCAGGACCCTGCAGGGCTGATCTCTCCTCACTGCTTGCTGCCCAGCCTCGCTGTTTGAGAGCTGACAGTAAGGGAGCGCTTGCACCCCAAACTCCAGCAGCTCTGCACATGTGCGGAAACACCCTGGCAGGGTCACTGGGCAGGGAGGGCACTGAACAGTGGGAGGTGACGAACACTCTCCCTTTGCTAAAGTGGGTCCAACATTGCACACAAGCCTCAGATGTTCACAATGTCTGGGCACATGATACTGTTTTTCCTTCCCAGAAGGAACACGTTCTTAGTGCCACTGGGTCTACGTGTCCTGTGTCAGACTTTTGAGGACATCTTTTTTTTTCAGTGCCAGAAATCGAACTCAAGACCCTGGACTTGCCAGGCAGGCACAGCACCACTGAGCCACATGCAGGGACATCTTTTAGGGATGTAATTCATGACAACAGACACACCTCAGAATCCAAACAACAGCCAAGTGTGGTGGCACATGCCTGTAATCTCAGTACTCAGAAGGCTGAGACAGGAGGATCTCTGTCAGTTCAAGGCCAGCTTGGGCTACAGAGTGAGTTCAAGGCGAGCCCAGACTATCTAGTGAGACCTTGCCTCAAAAAAATAAAAATAAAAAGAGTGGAGCTGGGCAGAGGGGAGAACACGCTGCCCCTTCGAGCAGTGTAGACCCTGGGCCGTGGGACCTCCCGCTTTGATTGGTGACAGAGGAGGGCACATGTGCCACTGGGTTTCTGTGGAGCTGGAACAATAACTTCCTGCCTGTGAGACCACAGTGGTGACTTCCTGACCCCAGCACAGGGCAGAGGTCCCCAGGGGACAGCCAGGAAGCCACTGAAGCAGCCCGAAGCAGAAGCACTGGGGTTTGGAGTTAGTCTTTGCCCCGGTTCACCGCCCAGGGCTGAGGGAGCCACAGTGTGGCAGGAGCAGTGTCTCTGTCCACGGTCCCCAGGGCTCAGGGGCCACTTAGACTGGCGCAGAGAGCAGACCCAGGCCAGAGTGTCTCTGAGGCGGGTCCAGATGACACAGCAGGCAGTGTGTTCCAGTTCCTGCCTTCTGAGCACACTGGCATGCAGTACGCCTCTAGGGTCTTATTCTCCACCTTACCCTCCCCACTCATGGTGCCCGGGCTTCAGGACCTGCGCTCCATCTCTGTCCTCTGTATAACAGAGTTGGCCCCAACTGCAGGGTCCTGGGTGAAGCCATCCTCAGGCTTAAACAGGTGCCAGATGAATTCTCCCTTTGAAGCCTGGTTAGGGAGCTCAGCGGCCACCCTGCCCTCTCTCACCCTGGGCAAAAGCTGCCAGGGAAGACATGGGGACCAACAGCAACTTGCTGTGGAGCACAGAGGGGGTGTAGGGTGGGGCTGGAGTGGAAAGATGGTTCCAGAGAAAACAGAAACCTGCAGGGAAATGGTCTTAATAAAAAGTCAGAGCAGTGTGGTGCCCACAGCTATGGTCCCAGAACTCGGGGAGGCTGAGGCAGGAGGACTGTGAATTCAAGCCTGGCCTGGGCAATTAGTGACTCAGCAAGACCTTGTCTAAAAATAATAGAAAGGGCTGGAATGGAGCTCAGTGTGAAGACCCTTGGTTCAATCATTACTGCAATATAAATGAAATGAAATAAAATACAAGTCAGAATACACACTACTCTAGGGAAGGTCCAGGGAAATGAGAGGCCTGATGCTCATGAGCTCAGGAGGAGGAGGAGGAGGAAGAGGAAGAAGAGAGACACTCAGGAATCAGGACCAAGGCCACAGGATGTGGAGGACAGGCTGGGGGCCAAGGGGCACTGGAGGGGCCCAAGGTCACACCCCAAAGGGCACTGTACCCAGTCTGAGCCTCCAAAGCCCTGTAGCACCTTTCCAGAGTGCCTGGGAGCATCTCAGGTCCAGACGCCCAAGAACCCTAGACACAAGATACCCAAGATGCTCCACATTTCCAGGCCCCTGACCTGCAATGCACAGGAAAGCCAACCACTGCGTACAGAAACAGAGCCACAGGCTCAGGACTCAGACAGCTCCAGGGCCTCAATGCCAACTTCTAGGCACCAGTACCTGCACTGCAGAGCCTCAGCTTCTGGGCTTTCTAGGCTCTGCCTATCACAGACCAACGTCGGAGCTGTGAGCAGCAGGAAGCTACACACTAATTAGCTTCCTGACATTCCCAAATCCAAACTGCCAGGGCAGAGGATGCCCAGGTATGGAGGGTCCCAGGTCTGTGGCATGGGCCAGGGCTCCCCAGGCAGGCAAAGCCAACAAGACAGATACACGGAGGAAGGAGACACAGTGAGAGGGATCAGAAGACGTGACAATTAGAGGGCAAGTGTCCTAGATGAAGTGGAGAGAGGCAGCTCACCAGCCACCATCCTGGCCTCCCAGGGTGTCATCATTGGCACCAAGTATCTGACACTCACAACCTAATTAAAGGAGGAAAGGATTGTTTGGCTAATGGATCCTGTGGGTTCAGTTCATGGTCCACTTTTCCAAGGCAGAAGCATCATGGCAGGAGGCGGTGGGGAGCAGAGCTGCTCAGTTCATGCCGGGTAGGAAGCAGAGCAGGGACAGCGCCAGAGAAGAAGAGAGGGAGCAGACATGGTCTCCAAGGTCACCCTCCATGACCTCCAGGACATACCCAGAGGTGGGCTTTACTGCTCCCTGGGCAGCTCCCAAGCCACTCAACCTGACCATCCAGGCCAGTGTCACACATACCTGGATCCCAGTGTAAGTTGGACACACTGAGAGTGTCATCCTGGGAGGGTCACTGAGTCCCCGGGGCTGTGAGCTCCCCTGGAAGGTGGCCCTGCTGTCACCTGCCTGCCGTGGAGAGTTCCCAGTGGGACAGAGGAGACATAGAGCTGGGTGTCACGCTCAGTGTCACCACCCCCATGGTACCCGATGCAGAACTCAAGCAGAGCTCAGGGACAGAGAGGACCTTGGCAAGAGTTTTCCACATCCCCTCTGTCTCAGAGTCCATGATACACAGACTTTTTGGGGGACTGGCATAGCCAGAAATCACTGCTTATGAGGACAAACAGAGCAAGGCGTTGACGTGAGCGCCAGCAGCAGCAACGCTTCCCCGGAATTAAGCCCCTGATGACAACGCAGCCCTAGATACTCCACCCTCCACCGGAATAAACCAAGGCTGTGGGCCAGATCAGTCCTGGCTGGAGGTGAGAATAGACACACCCACAGATGGCTGTGGGAAACTGGCTCCTGGCCGACTCTTAAAATAAAAATCAAATCAGAACAAATCTTGACCCTCAGTGGTAAGGAAATGAGGACCTAACACAAAGAGAGTGCTCTGATACCTGACACTTCCCACAATCCTCGAGGTAGCCTCCTTTGGCCAGCGTGATTTGCACGTGGGGAAACTGAGTCTCAAAGAGACTCAGGGGGCTTGCCTGGGGCTTGCAGCATGCCAATGCTGGACAGGTCTGGAGGGCAGTGACCCCTGTGCGTGTCCTAGACAACAGCAAGTGCGCTCCAGGATTCTGGCAGGAGCGGTGGGGAAGGTGACACTGGATGGATTCCAAGCAGCCTCAGGTACAGGCCCCAGGCTGGGCACCGAGAGGTACGCGGGACACGGGTGGGTGACAAGAGGCCTGGGGCCGAGCCAAGCACAAAGGCTGGACGGCAAGGGCTGCCGGTCCTGGAATGGCTGTGGGCCAGCTCAGCAGGCCGCAGGCCGCAGGATGCAGGAGAGGAGAGGAGGCCACGGTGGCCAGCAGCCCAGGCTGCAGCCTTGGCATTTGCCACAAGCGCACGCGGTGAGGTCCACCAGCAAGGGAGGGGGAGGGGAGGTTGTGCCCGCACACAGTGCCACCAAAGTTGATGTCCTGGGTAGGCGAGGGCAACAGGGAGGCCAGACACACTCCGCAGCTAATGCCCTGCCAGCACTGCCATGGCCATCCCAAAGCCCCTCCGAAAAGAGGCCAGTCAGGGCTGCTCTGCTGTTTTTCATGGTACCAGACTGAATCAGAGCCTCTGCACTGACTCTATCACCAGCGTTTTATAAAAAAAATTTTTTTTTTGAGACAGGGTCTCATTTTGTAGTTCGGGCTGGCTCTGAGCTCACTATGTAGCCCAGGCAAGCCTCGAACTCAGCAATCCTCCTGCCTCTGCCTCCCGAGTGCTGGGATTACAGGCGTGAGCCACCACGCCCGGCTAAAATTTTTTTTTTTTTTTTTTTTTTTACTTTGAAACAGGATCACAGTAAGTTGCTAAGTTGCCCAGGCTGTGTTCAAACCTGAGATTGTCCTGCCTCAGCTTCTCAAAGTGCTAGGATTACATGTATGTACTGTAGGGCCTGGCTCAGTAAAAGTCCAAGGTAGGCACTGTACCACGTGAGCTAAACCTCTGGCCCCCCCCCCTTTTTTTGTAGTACCAGGGATTAAATTCATGACCTTGTGGTAGAAAGGCAGGCAGCAGCCCACTGAGCTAAATCCCCAGCCCTGGTACAAGTCTAGGGTCCTCATCATCTGCTGTGACAACCCGAGAATGGCAGGTGGCCCCAAGGACACATGGCTAAGCTTCTGCAACCCCTAGAGGGATAGGGCTGCACCTCCTCCCCGCACTAATTAGTCCAAACTGAGCTGGGAAACAGCCCCTGGGTATGGAGAGGAGCAGCCAAGTGCAAAGAAGGAGCCAGGAGAGGCAAAGGAACAGTGAACTCCACTCGGGACAGGAAGCCACATGCCCGCCGGGCACAGCCACTCCGGGGTCCAGACCACACACAAGTCACTTTCTGGGCCCCATTTATTTTCAGTGCTAGGGACTGGACCGTGGAGCGTGGAGCCACACCCCCAGCCCCTTTTAAATTTCATTTTGAGACAGGGTCTTATTAAGTTGCCTGGGCTGCCTCAAGCTTGAAATCCTCCTGCCTCAGCCTCATGCCTGACACTAAAGTCTTCTTGCCTGTAATGTAATTAGGGCCTCCAAGCTGGGGCTGAAAAACAAGTTCACTTCGCCAAGAAAGGTAAGGGCCCATCTGAAAGGAAAACCTGTATGTGGACCAGGACTAGGAGGCTGCTGGTAGTTCAGAACCCAGCAACCCCAACAGAACCACCCCCCCCACACACACACACATGCAGGCATAAGGCAAGGGGAGCGAGGAGAGGGGAGTGACTTTTCCTGACCCGAAGACCGAGCTGTGCAGGGCACAGGGATGACTGGTCCAGCGGGCACGCCCTGCTCTCATGGCAAACGCAGCCTTAACGACTCTGGCATTTCTACAACCTCTGATTGATCGAGATTCGTAATTAACATTAGAATGGATTAGAGTTTGCATTTAGTTTCTTTCAATTGGCTTTTACCTAAGGGCTACCGGGTTGCACCTTCCTAACACCAGAGCAGGACAGCTCTAGCCTGGGGCAGCCTGGTGCTGCCACCTTCCTGACTCCCTTGCAGGATGCCACGCAGGGCTCTCACTGGGTCCTGGGCGACCCAGGGAGCAGCCCGGGAAGGGACAGAGGGACCTCGCTTAGTGCCAGCCGGAGGCCCTCACCCCTCAGACCGGAGGCAGGGCCGAAGTAGGCCAGACAACGCGGCAGTCTCGGCCGTGTGCTCCAGGGCACTGCGCTCCAGGGCACTGCCTACTGGGACGAAAGACCTACTTTTCAGAAAACGCCAGCCTCTGAGATGTATCCGACAGAGGTGTTGCGTACAACACAGGGACACCGGGAAAAGCAGATGAGCTGTGTGAGACCAATGCTTGCTCTTTGTTTCTTTGCTTGTTTTTGTTTTTTGAGGCAGGATCTTACTATGTAGCCCAGGCTGGCCTGGCACTCAAAGCGATCCTCCTGCTTCAGCCTCCCAAGTGTTGGGATGACACACGTACACCACTGCGCCCAGGGTTGGCTTGCTTCTTCAACGAAGTGGGTGCTTGCCAGGTACAGGTAGAGAGAGGGGGCCTGGCTCCTGGCAGAAGGGACCCGAGAGTGAAAAGGTGAAATGGAGCCTCCAATAACAGAGTCCGTGATGCTGCTGGGTGGGCAAGATCTTACCCCAGTGACCAACTCAGCAGTCAGCTGGCTGGCTGGGGACAGGAGGAGGAGAAGGGCTCCCAGGCCTGGGCTGGCCACTTGGGACTGACACGTCCTGGGTTCGACGGTCTTCGAACAACACACAAGCTGGCACGCAGGTCTTCAACAAGAAGGGGTTCTCCTTCTGCCACAGAACCAACACGCAGGCTTGTAAGGACTCGGGCTCTGGGAGTGACTCAAGAGCCCATCGAGGCCCTGGGCTGCTTCTGCTTCACCGTCCTGGGAACAGGACGAGGGCTGCCTTACTTCTGCCTGTCTTCCCAGGCAGAAGGTCCATGAGCCAAAGTCTGCCTGGGAGTTCGGCTCTTTATTTAGAAAGGGAAGCCCTGGCTCTCAGCCTTGAACTAGTACCTCAGGGTCGAAACTCTCCGGCTTCCCCGGGCTGGGACGTCAGATGTTCTCTTTCCAGCCTTCTGAGGGAGAAGCTTCTGAACTTGCTGCCCCCCTTGTGCTCCAGGGCCCTGCACCCTCTTTTCTCTGCTAGTGGCATCTTCCCTTGGCTTCTTCTCACCCCTCAAATAAGAGTACACTCCACATGCCAGGGAGAAATGAAACCAGGTGTCATTTTGACACAAGTGCTCTTAACATCACATCCCGTAATAACCCAAAGCAGAAATAGTCCAAATGCTTATCCCAGATAAATAAACCCAAATATGGGCTACTTTTGTGCAGGAGTAGTATGCAGTCATGAAAAGGCAGTGCATGGACATGGGCTATCACCAGGGAGAACTGCAATACCATATGCTCAGCACAGTGACCTCACTGAGAAGACACAATGTGGTTCCACTCACCTCCATTTGCCTTAGAGCCAAATGACCATGGACTAAAACATCAGATGAGGTAGGGTCTCATTATGTAGCACAGGTTGGCCTTGAACTCACTCCATGGAACTGATGACCTGGAACTCATGGCAACCCTCCTGCTTCAGCCTCCTGAGCTCTGATTACTGGTGTGCACCACTATGCCTAGCTGAACTATACATTTTTAAAAACTGCTTTTTTTTTTTTTTTTTTTTTTTTCTTTTTGGAGACAGGGTCTCGCTTTGTAGTTCGGGCTGGCCCTGAGCTCACTATGGTGCCCAGGCAAGCCGCCGCGAACTCAGCAATCCTCCTATCTCTGCCTCCTGAGTGCTGGGATGACAGGCATGAGCCACCACGTCTGGCATTGTGATATGCGGTGTTGATTGTTGGTGGGCGTGTCTCCACACCCAGCATTATATGTGGTTACCAGGGATTGAACTCAGGTCCTTGCGCTTGCGAGGCAGGCGCCGGAACCACTGAGCTAACCCTCCGGCCAAAAAATTGAATTCCTTATTGGTACATTTTATATGCAGCTCACAATCACACTTTTTTTTTTGAGACAGGGTCTCACTTTGTAGTTCAGCCTGGTCCTGAGCTCACTATGTAGCCCAGGCAAGCCTCAAACTCGGTAATCCTCCTGTCTCTGCCTCCTGAATTCTCGGATTACAGGTGTGAGTCACCATGCCCAGCACTGTAGTATGTGGTACTGATTGCTGGTGGGCATGAGTCACTATGCCCAGCATTGTTGTATGTGGTTACTGGGGATCCAACCAGGGACCTTGCATTTGCTAGGCAAGTGCCGGAACCACTGAGGTAAATCTCCAGCCCTGAACTGGACATTTCTAAGTGGTAGTGTGTGAACTCTATCTTAACATTAAAAAAAATGTTTTCCCTAAAAAGAAAAATTCCACTTCTTACCTGTTCAGCTGCTGAACACTTGCCCCCTTCATTCTCCTGAGGCTCACCATTTCTAAGTCTCAGCACTCACACACCGAGCCTGTGTCTTTTCTGGCTTCTGTGCTCCTGGCTAGAAACCAGAGCCTGAAAAAGCAGGCGTTAAGTCACACCTTCCCCAGGGTGGAGCTCTGGGAGGAGGGGGTTAGGAGTGGCCCGGAGAGGGGACCCTGGTGGACCAGTCGGCCCAGTGGGGGTCCTAGGCCCCACCCCTGCTTCTGCATAAACAGAGAGGCAGAGCACAAGGTCACTGCCCATTTCCAGGTGACTAGCAGATGGCCAGGCCGTAGGGTCCCACTGCCCCCGGGACAGCCCAGGGGACTTCCAGGAGGAAGTGCTCCAGCAGGCTGGGAGGGTCCAGGAGGCTGCACAGCTTCTGTCTGCCCTGCTCGGGAGACCAAGGCACCTCCTTTCTTCCTCACGACTCACGACCTGAGCCCCACGGAGCATCACGTGTGCCCAGGGCTGGCTCTGTGGCCAGGCACTGGGCAGATGCCAAATGAACAGCAGGAATTTCAGCTGTGCCCACCCGGCCCAGCCCCTCGTCCTGGCTCAGTGACCCCGAGCTGCTCACTAAGCCTGTGCACAACACGTGTTTCTAATCCGAGCACTTGGTCCAGCCGCCCAGGACGTGACAGCTGTTCACTCCCGGCCTGATGGATGGAGGTGGCGCCGGAGGCTCCTGGACTGCAAGCGGATGTGAACATTTTCCCATTTCCTCAGTGAGGCGCCGGCCTCGCATCTAACAGGAGGGAAATGGAACCAGGCTGACCCCGAGCAGAGGAAGGAACAGAGCTGACGGCTCAAGACCCGAGGATCCAAACAGGGAGCCAGAAAGGAGCCAGGCGAGGCAGTGTGAGCCTGTCATTGCAGCAATCAGGAGGCTGAGGCAGGAGGATCCCTTCGAGTTCAAGGCCTACACGGGCTACATACCGAAAGCCTGTCTTAGAAAACCAAAAGAAAAAAACACCTAACCAAAACATAACACCTGTGAATAGCAGATGGAGCAGCCAAGACACGAGCCATCCAGCGGGACACAATCCCTTACCCCACAGGGACAGCCGCAGAGGTCTCACCTGTGACTGACAGGGAGTCAGCATCAGAAACACCCGGGTCCTTCTGGAGTCACACAGTCGTGGTTGCTAAGTTTTTTATCTGAATACCCCCCCCACCCCACCCCTACCCTGCAAAACCTAAAAGCTAAATGCTTGGACAGCAGCCTGCAGTGCTCTTGGGAGTGGGTGGGGCCTTTAGGAGCCATGGCTTCTTGGGAGGACCTGAGGTCACCTTGAAGGGGATACGGGACCCACCCTTTCAGTTTCTGTCTACTTCCAGGCCACCGTAAGGTGAGCAGCTGCCTCTGCAGTGTCCCCACCACAGTGCCATGATGCCCTGGCCACCACAGGCCCACGGCAACAGGGCCAGTGGGCCCAGGGCCCCAGGGCAGGGTCCCCTCGGTCTTATTCCAGCCTGGCTGCAGTAGGTGACTGCTGGGCTCATGTGTGTAATTCTAAAGGCCAGTGATGGTCCACACCAAGATGGCATCCCTGGCTTTACGAAGAGCCTTTGTTGTTGCTTCTGATAGATGGTTTCACGCATGGAGGGTTTCTGGTAGGAGGAGGGAGGAAGAGTCGGTGTAAATAATTAAACAAAATCAGAACTGAGCACCGATTACACCAGAAACCCCGGTCTGTGTCAGCTGCAGTGTCTGACCTTTGTCTAGAAAAAATGCACGTGTACTTTTCCAAGAAATATCACCTTAAAGTGTTCTGCTTCTCAGGACTACCGGGGTACCCAGGAAACCTCAGACACACCTGGTCTCCATGGCAACCCACCTGTCGCCAGTGATCGGCAAGCAGCTTCCTGCCTGGGTGCTGGATGCAGAATTATCGAAGCACCCAGCATTGGGCAGAATGAGCTCTGAACCCAGGAGCCATAGCCACCCTTTTAAATTTAGCTTCCTTATGGAGAAGATCCCGAAATTATGGTTGCAAACATGATGGAATGTCGCTGAGAATTGCAATTTCCTTTCTCCAGATCATAAATACCGACAGTGGGCTATGAAGATGTGATTTGTTAACTGTCCAATCTGCGCTGAGCTGGTAGCAGAGGCAGGCTGGGGTTTCCCACATTTTAGAGCAGTGTTATTTGCCTGGAGGCCGCCCAGAGCCCGCTTCCCTCTCCCTCATCCACCCTGAAATTAATCTTTCATTTCAGCCAATTTCTCTGATGGCTGCAGAACTGTCCACTGCCGCTGACTCAATATCCTGCATTCAGACAGATTAAAACCTCTGAAAAATGCAGGGGAATAACAACCCCGGGAAGGAGGCTGGCCAAAACGAGGGACGCGGTGGACCTGCTTCCCAGCTAGCAGATAAATCTCGCCAGGCTAGTGTCAAGAGGCAGCTGAGTCACCTCTGATCGCAGGGCTGAAGGGAGCAAGTCTGCTCCCTGGGGATCGGATAGAAGTGGCAGTGACTATGACGAGACCTGGGAAGGTTATTTTCAAATACTGAGTTAGTGCCGGGCCTGGGAGCGCAAAACTGGAATCCCAGCAGGCTGAGGCAGGAGGGTCAAGAGAGAGTGCACGCCCAGCATAGACAACATAGCAGTGACTCAGTAAAAACCTGTCTCAAAATAAAAATTTTAAAAAAGAGGCAAAGATGTAGCTCAGTGTGACACCCTGGGTTCCATCCCTAACACCGCAAAAACAAAATGGACCCCCAAATCTGCTAGATCACACTGGTTGGATAGACAGACAGACAGGAGATAAGTCCTGAGACACAAAGACAAGGACAGTGAGGAAAGGGGCCGGAGGTGCCAGGACCCAAGGTATCTGGGCATGGTGGGGCACACCCTTAGTCCAAGCACTTGGGAGGCTGAGGCAGGAGGATTTCTGTGGGTTGAAGGCCAGCCTGGACTACACAGCCTGACTCTGTTTCCAAAACAAACATACCAATGACAACAACAACAAGAAGAAGCAAGAGCTGCAGAGCCTCCTTCCAAATCAAGAAACAAGGGAACGCACCCGATTCAAGCAAACAAAAAAGAAACCCCTTGTGGGCAGAGAGCAGACTGCCTCTGGCTCACTTGTAGCGTTTTTCTATCTTCACAGTTCATGGGTTTGCTCAGTGCTGAATTCAGATTCTCGTGACAGATGCTCAGGACATTTTAGAATTAATTGTCTTTTTTTCTTTCTTCCTTTTTTTTGCGGTACCAGGGATCAAACTCAGGCCCTCGTATATCCAAGAATGGTGCGGTACCACTTGAGCTAAATCCCCCGCAGGATAAACTGTCTTTAATTCAAGGGTTCACAGGCCTGGAAGCTTCGGGCTGCAGTGGGTGTGAAGCTACAGAGTAAATCCAGGAGCAAATGAAGAGAATAAACAAATACGAGGGTGCTGGGGCTGCTCTTACATCATTACTCTTTCTAACTGCATTGGAAAATCCAGAGCACACAGAAACTCGGAAAAGCAGGAAGCAGAAAGCCCCACAATTCCATCACATTCAACCGCTACTGACCGCATTGTGTGACTGTCCCCTTCCGCATTCTCTGGCTTCTCCTGCGTCCCAAACACGGGTAAACTGACCCTGAGTACGGGCTCCTGACTCCAGGCCCACCCTTTGGAAGAACGCTTCAACTGCTGGTTTTCAGTTCTGAGCTAACTCCTACATTCACTGATGTGCTGACTTCGAAAGAAGTCTTAGGGATTCGCTGAAAAGACCAACGCGAGGCAAAATCTGGCCCATGGTTCCCACTGTTAAATATACTTTTTGTCTGGAAATAACACGACTCTGCGTCTTCCAGATGTTGGGCTGTCTGAGACGTGCTCAGTCTGCCAGTCCGACAGTCCGTGACACAGGGTCTCCTCCCCTGCCTATGAGCTCCACTCCTTTCTTTCTTGGTGGTGGTAGTGGGCACTGGGGAGTAAACCCAGAGCCCTCACACTGAGCTACATCCCCGGCCCTTTTTATTTTTTATTCTGAGACAGTCACTAAATTACCCAGGCTGAGCTTGAACTTGTTATCCTCCTGCCTCAGCCTCCCAGAGCGCTGGGTTACAGGCGTGTGCTGCCACACTCAGTTGAACCTATCCTCTTCCTTAGTACTGGAAGTTAAAAGTTGATTGGTGAGAGCGACACAGAGTTCTGTCCCCCAACTTTGACCCCCCCTCCACATCTCCCTCTTCCTCCATGCTCCAAACAGTTCCTCAACGAGATCTGCTTTCCCAGCACGCAGCCGCCCTTCAAGTGGAAGCTGCTAAGGTGTCTCTGCATTTTCTAAGAGCTGCGTTTGGGTTGTATTGTTGTTGTGCAGTCAATTTGGCTGGGCGAATTCTTTCTCTGCCCTGCGCTGGGGATACTCTAGTGTGCAAGTCTACATTTCAAACATTTCTACTGAATTGTGGAGTCGACGGAAGATTTAGAGGTGATTCTGCCCTAAGCCCCGTTAGACAAATGAGGGAGCTAAAATGTGCAGGAGGTGCACTCCGCAGCAAGGCGGAGCCAGGCACTTGGGCTGCATGGTCCCTCTCCGAGCCAGTGTCCTCCAGGACTGATCTCTGAAGTGGGGGGGCTGGTTTTTAGATCCAGGGCCTTTGCAACGAGCTGCATTCTCAGCCCTTTTTAATTTTTTTAATTGAATTAATTATTGGTACATTTTATATACAGCTCACACTCACACACAATACTGGGGAATTTGTACCAGTATATGACACAAGATAATTCTCATTTTTACCCACATCCCTACCTACCCACAACCCCCCACCCCTTATATACATGCTCTTTCATTTTCTTTCAGAATCGTATTTATTCTTTAGCCCTTTTTAAT
This sequence comes from Thryonomys swinderianus, assembly GCA_004025085.1. NCBI lineage: Eukaryota > Metazoa > Chordata > Mammalia > Rodentia > Thryonomyidae > Thryonomys > Thryonomys swinderianus. The sequence goes on from PVIC010010618.1 coordinate 18,181, forward strand.
TTTTATGTCGACAGGGTCTCACTAGTTGCCCAGGCTCGACTTGAACTTGAGATCTTCCTGCCTCAGCCTCCCAGGGTGCTGGGATGACAGGTGCACACACCACACCTGGCTTGTCCCAAGATGTTAACGAATTCACAGAACAGAAATGCACTGGACAGCAACGTGCACAGAAGACAGCACCAGTGTGCTGGCCTAGCCAGTGGCCTCAGGCAGGGTTGAGATGTTAAATATCTCAGTGTACCCACAGCTGAGCGAGCGGGTGCGGCCAGCTGCAGCCACACATCTGGACAGGCATCATGTGCCAGGCTCTGTCCCAGGGAGCAGGGGCCATGAGGAGACGTCCGCAGGGTGCCCTGGAGAGCCTTGCTGCCACCATCAATCTGCTTTTTCTTATGCCTGACCCCTCCCACTGCCCCGACCCTTCCTCACCGCCCCAAGGGGCCATGGGAAAGTCATAAAAAACCAGGGATCATCGCGGGGCTGCATGCCTGTTGTGTGGGAGGCTGAGGCAAGAGGGCTGCAAATTGGAACCCAGTACTGGACAACTTAATGACTTGCCAAGTCTGTCTCGAAAGGTAAAAAGCGAGCAGGGAGGCTGAGGATAGAGCAGAGCGTGAAGGCCCAGGTTCAGTCTCCAGTTGTGCAGAAAATAAAAGACAGCTGATTTGGCAGGAAGGGGCTTCACGACACGGCCCGCAGGTTAGGGATGAACACTGGGACCGGTGACCATGGAGACCACAGGAGTGATGATGTGGCCCTGGAACGAAGCCAGTTCCCGGCCCCAGACAGGCTGCGGGGAAGGAGCTATGGGCCGCAGAGAGGCATCCTTCCTGTCCCTGCAGGTCCCAGGCCACAAGAACCTGGAGCCCTCACCGCCCACACACAGCCTCTCCCGACCTCCCCGTGGCGGTGGGAAAGACCCCAAATGCGGCGCTCTTCCCTAGCAGCAGACTCGGATGAGTGCCAGGGTCCCCTGCTCCCACCACCCGGCAAGGCACATCCGCGGGACACGGGCTCACGAGAGCAGCTGTCCCCAGCCCACCTCCAGAGGAAGGGGACAGGCTGCCCTGGATGGGCCGCCCTGCTGGCCTGAAGGACAACCCACTGCCCACCTTCATGGCACACATCACCACGGTGGCGGGGGGACAGCTGGCACAGAGGGTGCACCCTGTCCCACCCTCCACACCCGGCTGTGTCCCCAGGCTGCAGGGCCTGGTGCACATCCCGCACTGCGGGGCCAGCCATGTCACTCCTGCCACACGCGATCTACCCCCGACGGCTTGGTGGGGGAAGGATTTTAAACCCAGGGGGTTGGTGTTCAGAGGTTCCCAGTCCCCCAGAACGGATTACAGGGTGGCGGGGCAGGAAATGGGGAGAACATTTTCAGGAAAGGTCTGTGACATGGGGGAGAGAAGGCCGAGGCCCACACAGTGCCCCAAACTCCACAGGCCCCCAACTGGGGCCCTTCTGGAAGCCTTCACAGGCACACCAGTCACCAGCTCGACATCCGATACCTTAAACCCAAATTGGAAAAGGAATATTTAGCAGCAGAGGAAGCAACGTCATCCAAGATTTAAAAAGTGAAGCAGGAACGGCCAAGGATTTAGCTTAGTGGCAACATGCCTGCCTGGCAAGCACAAGGTCCTGAGTTCAGTCCCTGGTACTGCCAAAAACAAAAAGTGAAGCAAGCCAGGCAGTGGTGGTGCACATCTGTTATCCTGTGATTCTGGGAGGCTGAGGCAGGAAGATCACAAGTTAGACAGTCTGGGAAATTTAGTGGCTTAGCATGACCCTATCTCAAAATTTAAAAACAGGGCTGGGAATGTAGCTCAGTGGCACCACACTGGCCTGGCAGGTGAAATTCTTGAATTCAATCCCTGGTACGACATACAAAAATAAACTTTTAAGGGCTGGGGATTTAGCTCAGTGGTTCCAGTGTCTACCTGGCAAGGGCAAGGTCTCAAATTCTATCTTTGGTACCATATACCACAGTGCTGAATGTGGTGGCTCCACCTGTAATCCCATCACTTGGGAGGCAGAGGCAGGAGGATTGCTGAATTTGAGGCTTGCCTGGGTTACATAGTGACTCACAGCCAGCCTGAGCTACAAAGTGAGACCCTGTCTCAAAAAAAAAAAAAAAAAAAATTAAAGGGGCAGGGCATTTAGCTCAGTGGTTTCAGTACAAGGTCCCAAATTCGATCTCCAGTACCATATACCGGGGCATGGTAGCTCACACCTATAATCCCAGAACATATTGAGTTTAGGGCCAGCCTCAACTACAAAGCGAGACCCTATTTCAAAAAACCTAAAAAATAAAAATAAAAATAAATTTTTAAAAATTTTAAAAGGGATTGGCATGTGGTTCAGAGCAAAGGGCCTGGGCTCAACCCCAGTACTGTCATGTCTGTCACCTGCTTTGGAAGAGACGATTCAGCCCAGGAGGGACAAGTCTTGTGTGGGGAATACTGAACCCCAGCCTGAGCACAAGAAGGCACAGAATGACAGTATGGATGAGGTGTAGGTAAGACAGTGACCCGGTTTAATGCTCGCTCCTATTTCCTGCTGACAACCAGCTTTTGGCCATGTGTTGCCCTCTGAGCCTCTGCAGTTTTTTTACTTAAAAAAATGAGGTCCAGGGTCAGGGACTTAGTCAGAAGCACCACCACCTACCTTGCAAGTGCAGTCATGAGCTCAGTTCCCAATATTGCCCCAAACCCCCCAAAAACCTGAGCTCATGCCCTGAGCCTCACAGGAGGTCCTGGGGGAACAGCTGAGCAGCGGCAGGGCCTCGCCTGCCAGGCTCTGCACTACCCTACATGTGGATCCAACCCTGCAGGGCTCAGGCACCAGGGATTCGGGAACTGCTAGGTATACAGGAGGTGCCACTGCAGTGCTGGGTGCAGGCAGAGCAGGGCAGTAGGAGCTCTCTGTCTGAGGAGACAGCAGGGTGGGACACTGATCCCCAGCAGGCAGGTTCCGGGGGGCTCTGGGTGAGGCTGGGGCTCTGGGGCCAGAGCAGGAAAGAGCAGGAGAAAAGGCCACTGTGGAGACTGGAGGGCCGGGTAGCTGTCAGGCAGTGACCCACATGGCGACAAGGCTCCCTTCTGGGATAAGACTGTCTTGACACTGCCACTCGGCACACCTGTCATCCCAGCAGTCTAGGAGGCTAAGGCAGGAGGGTCAGAAGTTACCCAGCCTGGACACCTGAGCAAACCAGTGAGACTCTAGTCCAAACAAAGAAATAAGTAAATAAATGCCTGAGGTTGTAACTCGGTGCAGAGACCTTGGGCTCAATCTTCAGCAGCCAAGGAGCCCTGAATTATGGTAATGGTTGCACAACTCAGTTTTCTAAAAAATCACTGAAGTGTACATTTGTTTGTTTGTTTGAGACAGGTCTCACTATGCAGCCTAGGCTGGCCTTGGAACTTGTGATGATCCTCTTGCCTCAGCCTCCTGAGTGCTAGAATTACAGGTGTGTGACACCATGCTGGGCAGAACCGTACACTTACAATGGTTACATTTTATGTGAACTACAACTGCCTATCTTTTTTTTTTTTCTGAGACAGGGTCTCGCTTTGTAGTCCAGTCTGGCCCTGAACTCACTATGTAGCCCAGGCAAGCCTGGAACTCAGCAATCCTCCTGCCTCTGCCTCCCTAGTGCTGGGATGACAGGCGTGAGCCACCACTCCCCGCACCACTGCCTATCTTGCTTTCACTTATTACAGAAGAAAAGATTGAGAAAGGTCTTGCAGATAAAGGACGTAGGAGCAAAACTAGGGAAGACACAGAGAGCGGAACCATGCACCCCCAAAACCTTTCCTCCTCCCGGGTCCCAGTGAACTTGAGTATGGAGCCTTCCTAGCCGAGATTAGCAGCTCATCACCACCCCTCTCACGATGCAGGGGGCACAGGGGCGGTGCCTCCAACCCCAGTCCTGGCTCTGGCAAGCTTGGGCTTGATCTCAAGCGCTGGGAAAAAAACAATTACAGCAGCACCCAGAAAACAGCCTCTAGTTAGCACCTGCTTGGTGTGCACCAAGTGTGCACTCTGGTTTAGGTTTCTGAGGCGGGGTCTCTTCATAGAGTTCATGCTGGCCTTGAACTCACCGCGTAGCCTCGGCTGGGCTGGACCTCACGGCGACCATCCTGCTTCATCTCCGAGCGCTAGGGTGACAGGTGTGTGCCATGCGCCTGGCCGAGGCTTTTTCAGGTAAAGGGAAAGAAGCCCCAAGAAGACGTCTCTTCCAGTCTTGCCTTAAAAATCAGATGTGAGCTGGGCGTGGTGGCTCACGCCTGTAATCCCAGCACTCAGGAGGCAGAGGCAGGAGGATTGCTGAGTTCCAGGCTTGCCTGGGCTACATAGTGAGCTCAGGGCCAGCCTGAACTACAAAGCAAAACCCTGTCTCAAAAAAAAAAAAAAAATCAGATGTGAAGCTCTGCCTCTGAAAGTCAAATTTACTTGAAACAACACGCCCAACGTAGGGTGCACAGTGCTTTTGAGACAATTCAAAAAGAAAAAGATTCCTTAGACTTATACCTTGCTCATCAACACCTAAGAAATGTTTCACCTGGGGCTGGGGATTAGCTCAGAGGTATCATACTTCTCTAGAAATGTTCTGCCTGTCAAGTCGTATTGATTATCTGAAGCTTTATGACAACGTGCACCATTTTTTTTTCCTGGTACAAAAGGATTTGGAAGAAACAACCCCCAACCCCAGTAAAGCCAAGGGCAATAAGAGAAGACCCAAACCCATCCCTGCATGTCCATATACAATTATCTCAACTAGAGACTCACCCCAAAGGACGAGATGCACAGACACACATACTTAGATGAAAACACGGGAGGAAACAGACTCTGAAAACACCCCGGTGTGGTGGCACATGTAGCACTTGGGAGGCTGAGGCAGGAGCATCGCTATGAGTTTGAGGCCTACTTGGATTACGAAGTAGTTCAAGCATAACCTGAACTACATAATGAGGCCTTGTCTCACAGAAATTAAAAAAGCTTTGAGAGGATGGGAAGCCCTCAAAGTAAAGCATGATTAAAAAATCTACAAGTGCCTGCCCATCCTTAACTCCAAAGGTGCCCCCTCAGCAGAACAACCTCAGGAGCTAACACTGGCAACATGCGCTTGGGCTGGCATAAATTCCAAGCATCCTCTCAGAGCAAACAAGCACGGCTGGGAGCTTGCTGGGAAGCCAAACCCTACTATAAACCCAATCCCAGTCTTGATAAAACCTGAGCTGCTGCCCTGTAAAGGCCACTGTTAGCAGCCTAGACACTCACTGGCCCGAGAGCGAGTGTGATCCTCTGGCAGCACTACAAGGTCTGGAATAAGATGGGAGGAGGACATGGTGAATATCTGGAGAACACAGTGCTTTGGACAACAGCACTGCCGGGTCAGCCAGGTCTTGGATGTGCATAGCCCGAAGGCAGAAGGCGCACCCTCCCCCACTGCACAGCAAGCACAAAGCCCCAGCCAGCTGGCACCTCTGTACCAAAGGGGGCCTGAGCTTCTCCTGCCCAGGACTGTTTTTCGAATTTGGCACCACTTTGGGGACAGAAACAGGGATGGGGGTTCATTCTGAACATTCTCCCCAGTGACTTCATTTCCCCTAGAGCCTGTTGCTGGGAGGGTTTGGGGAAAAGGTGGGGTTCTTGCTGCTCTTGGGCAGATCTCTGTTCTTCCTGGGTTTTCACTTGGTCTCTTTTTTCCAATTACCTGCTGGGTATCTGATTCCCAAAGCCACGTCTCCCAAACAGCTATGACGCACAGTTCTGACAGTCATGTTCCACCTTAAGTACAGCCTAAAAGTGGCACCTGAGGGAGCTGCCAAGGCTTCAGGGTGGTACCACAGCCTTTAGCCAGGGAAAGCAGAGCCCCTGTGCCTTCCCTAAGGCACATCATCCAGTAAAACCTCAAGAGCTCCGTAATTACAGGCACTTTCCAAAGTGAAACAGAAATAGATCCAGGGCCAAACACAGGTTTGCTTGAGACAAAGGGCTGGCTTCAGCTAGCAAAAAGACCAAAACAAAACATCTTTTTGGTCTGTCTTCTGAGCTTCAAAAGCCAAATTGGTTTTTGAAAAAAAAATACTGAATCTGTTGATGAGGAAAGAGTAGGATTCAGATTCAAAGCCCTTTCTCCTGTAGAGTATAAAATCACCAGTTAACACAGAAAGCATTTTATATTTGGGGGGAGGCTGATACCAAATCAGGATGCAATGAGCTCAAGGCCCCCAGGCAGCATCACACAGTCAAACCCGAGTTAGGTGCTGCTGATTGGAAAGGCAGCCCCCACCTCAGGCGGCCTGGCCGGCCACTCCACGCCAAGGCTCCATTTTGAGAGGCTCGGGCACTGTGAGGTCTGTGGCTGGCCCAGCACGCTTTGCCACCAGGGAGGAACCTGGGGAAGGAACCCACGCAATGGAAGGAACAACTGTCAGCAGGGACTGGCGGCCTGAGCTGCCTTGTGGACGTGGAGCAGGTGGCAGTCTGACTCCCGCTCGACACAGGACACATGGCCAGTCCAGTTCAGATCTACCAGTGGTCGATCCACAGAGGAAATGTGTTTGTAAATGAAGCTGTGAGACTAAGTTCCCTGCTTATCCCTGGCTGGCACATCAGGCTGATGTCAAAGCATCCAGGGTGGGGCTGGAGGGTGCCCATCGCCCAGGGCCACTGCAGGGCTCTGTGTCCTGGGAAACACCCTCCTCCGCAGCAACAGAGGGTGGCTTTCAGATGGCCAGGCCAGAAGACCCCGACCCATTCTGCTTGTGGTGAACACCTCTTGTACACCGGTGGCGTCCCCTGGGAACAGGCACTTGTTGAACAAAAGGTATCCCCGACTTGCAGTCGCTGCCTTCTGACCAGGAGAGGGACCCCCAACTCAGGCGCGGGTGCCTCCGGGTGGAACAGGCAGGCGCTTCGCGCTGCTGCACACCCACCCCGAGGCCCAGCGCACAGGCCGGCAGGAGCGGAGCAAACCGCAACGCTGAAACTTTCGCCAACCTGCAGCTTCGTGTTAAGTTGGGGCCAGGAGAGAGGCGCAGAGCGCGGCGTGAGGGTGGTAGAGGTCATGAGGGCCTCACCCACAATAAAATAAAAATAATTTTAGACAATCCAACACACAGCACCTACTACATGCCAGGCACTGTGCCAGCAACCGTTTCGTGAGTTCCCGTCCCAACTGTCACCACGGTCCCCAGAGGGCAGCTGTCCCCGGCTCAGGAGGCGCAGACAGCGACCCGGAGGGTAGCGCGTCCCACCCTGGGCGCAGTGCAGGGGGAGGGAGGCCGGGGTTCGGTTCGGGCCCCTGCCCATGGCCCAGGAGGAGGTTCAGATCGCAGGGCGCTGACCCACGTGGGCCTGGAAGACGAAACCCGGGCGCGAGCTCCGCACTGCACTGCGCGCCAGGGACCTCGGGGCTCGGGCCGCCCCCGCACCCGCTAAGCGCGAGGCGACGCCCTCGGATCCCACGGGCCCGGCCCCCGCCGCAGCGCAGCACAAACGCAGTCCGAATGTGCAACCCTATGGCGCGCACACCCGCCCCACGAGGACGCGCCAGCTCCACACCACACAGGGCACGGGAGACCCCGACACCAGCGCAAGCTCAGCCTGCAGCCCTTCCGTACCGGTCCGGGGCAAGACGCACTCCGTCGGCTTCCTTCCCGAGAGGTGACTAGGAGCGCGGGCGTCCGTGCGCCCGCAGCCTCTGCTCAGGTCCTAGGCTCATCGCCGTCCGGAAGGACAAAAGGAAGCCAGAGGCCGGGGAGCCAGCACAGTGTGGGCGCCTCCGGCCCGCCGATCTTCCAGTCCGCCGCCGTCGCCTGCCTGCCCGGGAAGGAAGGGACGGGAAGGCGGGCCCGGAGGCGGGGGCGGAGGCGGGGCGCACGGTGGGGGCGGGCACTCAAATTTCTTGCGGACCCGCCCCCTCCCGACCACGCCCCCGATCTGGTCACACCCATTGGTCGCAAAATGGCCACGCCTCCATTGGCCTTCCTCCTAGTCACGCCCCCGACGCGAGCGGCCACGCCCCATCCCCGACCACGCCCCCTGGTGGACTTCAGGAACCCACCGCCTTTGCTACCTGCTGCTGTTCAACTCTTTTGGCGCGACCGGGAGGCTGCTGGGTCACAGTCAAACGTGGGAGTCGGGCAAGGGCGGAACCGAACATTGGTCCCGCCTCCCTAACCCTTGGCCTCTGGCCTGCGGGTGCAGGAGAGGCTAAGAGGCGGCGCCCGGGAGGGGCCGGCCTGGCAGGAAGTTCGGCCTGGGTGGCCAGGGAAGGGGAAGAGGCCGGGTCGCCCCAGGCACTCAGGAACGCGGCTGGGCCGCCGCCAGGCCCGCTTCTCCTCCACCCTTGTCCAGGCACTCCTACTACCCCCTTCCCGCGCCTGGATCTGGGACAGAGCCTGGCCACAGAGGAGACGTTACTTCCACTCCTGATGACCTCTGCCAGCTCTCTAGGCGCCCGCTACCTCAGTTTCCCCGCCTATGTAATGAGCCGCGGGGAGGGGCTGGCTTCTTTGGGCACTTGCTGTATTATGTGTGTGATTCTTAAGCCTCCTGCCGAGGAAGGGACTTGGGTGGCCTGTTGGTAACCAAGCCACCTCTTGGTGGCCTCCTGGGCGTATCCTGCAGGCTCCTACGAAGCCCTGCACGTTGTATCCTCCGTGACCACCCACCCCGCAGGTCCCCATAGGCAGGTAACCACAGAAACAGCCGTGTGTGTGTGGAGCCCGCGCCCCTGTCGTGCTGAGACAGAATCGTCTTCCGGTATCTCTAGGGAGAAACTCCAATCCTTCCTTCAAATCCTCCTCCACAAAAAGCAGCTTGAGCAAGTGAACTGTACACACGACGCTGCTGTGCATTAGACACGGAACAGCTGATCACCGCCCCCAGCTTCCTGACCCCTCTCTCTCCCTCCCTGCCTTCTGAGGGCAGAATGGCAACCAAAACCTCCGGGAGTTCGTCTCCCAGCTGTCCTGCAGTGAGGAACAGATGAAATAATGGCTGAGAGGGTTAGCAGTACCCTACTGCTGCACGTTGTAGGGATGTTAGGGAGCCGGGCACCGTGGTGCACTCCTGTAATTCCAGCACTTGGAAGCTGAGACGGGAGGGTTGCTGCAAATTCGAGGCCATCCTGGGCTTCATAGTGAGTTCAAGCCCAGTCTGGATGACATGGTGAAACCCTATCTCAAAAAAAATTCAAAAAGGGAGAGGAGTGTTCTGATGTCTGGGGGACCCTGTGCCTTCTTTCTTGGCAGAGACCTATAGCCAAGATCAGTCTGGAGTTTATTGTCTCAGATCCTTGGATCCTTGCAGGGGACAAGTGAGGTTACAGGTGAAACAGGCTCAGAGGCCCCGCCCCCGGCCCACCACCTTGGGACCTGCAGCCTGGGTGTCCAGGTATTAGGTCATCCAGGGTTAGTTATGCTTTTCTGCGGTCCCCCATTCTCACCCAGGTTGCAGGTCAACCTGAAAGGTGGGCAACTCACACAGACATTGTCTATGGGGTGAGCCCCAGGTCTTCCATCTTCCCTCGGGGTTTCCAAGGCCACCCCTGGTTCCAATAAGAGAAAAGAGGGCGGGCCAGAGGACTCCAAGATATCGTTTAGGAGCCAGGCCTAGAAGTTATACCTATCATTTCTGTCCTTGTCATTGCTCAGAATCAGCCACATGGCCCCCTACCTGGATGCAAAGAACTCTGGGAGTTACAGACTGCTGAGTGCTCAGAAATAGCCAGTTTGGTGACCACGTAGCCACACCCTGCCAGAGAACCTGAGGACCACAGAGGTTCCCATAAACCCAATAATCACTTCCTCAAGGCCTGTGCTGTGACCACCAGCAAAATGAGCTGATGGTGGGGAGGATAATGGAGGCCACCCAGGAAGTGACTAAGTTAGATTTGAATTGTGTTGGGCCCCAACAGCACTGGAAGAAAAAAATTTTTTAATTATTTGCACCACTTTAATATACTTGGGTGTGTGTTCTACTAAGAAGAATCTTGCAAAGAAGAGTGACTCCTGCTCACAGAGTCCTGCTGCAGAATGTTTGAGGAAGTGGAGCCCAGCTGTCTCTGGGTTCTTATTGGATTTGATCACCTGGCTTTGTCTGTAATCACAGAGAAATGTGACTTCCAGGATTCACTGTGGAGGTGTCACCCCTGGCTGCTCGTCCTTCCCTTGACCCAAGGGTTCACAGCCAGAGGAAACGGGCCACAGCAGCAGTAGGAAACCAAGGAAGAGCTTGGGAAGGGGAAAGCAAGGGTTATGGGACCTGGTGGACTGCAGGATGGGTCAGGACCAGGGAAACTGGATCACTGGGTCATCTTGTTCATCCACAGGCGTACCACCAGCATGACTGCCCCAGACACGTGCCATGGATTAACTTATGCCCACCTACCTCGCCATATGTTGAATCACTAACCACTAACCAAGTATATTTAGAGTCAGGGATTTGGGGAGATGCTAGTCAATTTTGTGTCACTCTAACAAATACCTGAGATCATCAGTTGCAGTCTTGGGAGTTCTAGTCAGTAATGGGTTGAGCCTGTGATTAGTTGAAACCACTTCTGGTGGTCTAGATTTGAGTCTGCTGATTGGTTCAAATTGGATGAACCACAAACCTGCTGATCTGAGCCTGCTGATTGGTCCCAATTCAAATCTGCTCTTTTGTTCAAATTCAAGACCCTACAGTGAGACGGACACCTCTGGGCATCTAGAACAGCCAGCATTCAGCCTCAGGCTAGTAGAGGGAAAGGAAGAGTTGGGTCATTTCTGGTCTGTCTTGGGAAGTCCTGGGGGCTGGATCAGGTGGGGGAGATGCAGCGAGAAGGTAGCAGGGCAGGAAGCAAGTCCTTTGCAGAAACAGGTCCAGCCAGTACCTTGGCCTTGGACTCCAGAACTGAGAACCACACTTCCAGTCGTGTAAGCTGCCCAGTCTATGGAATTTGGTCAGGGCAGCCTGAACCTAAGACATAAAACACACCCCATGTAGTTTTGGTTCAGTTTGCCACCCGCCTTTCAGAATCTCAAGGACAGCCCTGCCACGTTTAGCGCTGTCTCCAAAAGAAGACACCTAACCTTCCTGATGATGGAACACTGCTTTGTAAACCTCCCAGTGTGCTCAGCAGCTCTGGTCACTGCACAAACAGTAGCTACACTGGGGTGAATGTTGGAGCGCTTGTGATTTGCCCAGTGGAGTGGATGCAGACACTGATCCATAGCTGCCGGTGACCCCAAGTCAGGAGCTCACAGGGCCCCCAGGCAGAAGGCAGAAGACAGAAGCCCAGGGGGCCTGGGGCCCTGCACAATCCTCACATCTGTTTCTGTTTGGCTCTGCATGGCCCCAAACCAGACACAAACACTGTATGTATGACATTTAGCACTACCTCACACCAATTTCAACCGGAAAAGATTGCTCTGTTCCCAACAACTCCCAGTGCCCAAGAAACAAGCATATACCCCATCTGTACTATTCCCCTTCAACACTAATCAGTGTAAAACTTATGAACAAGATATCTTGCTTTCTTTTTCCACAACTCTCTGAAGTGTAATGTGCGTTCTCCTTTAAGGCACAACATAGCTCAGACTCACTGTGATTCAAGAAGCAGATGTCATGTTGGCCAGAAACAACACAGCAAATCCCAGACTGTTGCGTCCCTCAAGGCCCAATGGCTGGGTAACCGCTGGTGCTAGGCCCAGTCCCCCCTTTCCAAAGCGGTGAGTCCAGGTTGTGGCCTGAGTATGGGCGTTTTTGACAAATTTGCAGGCAATGCTGGCGATGCTGGCGCAGCTGCTGGTCCAGAGACCACACTTTGAGAACCACTGGGTTAGAGCTCTGTGCCAAGTAAGAAATGTGCTTCCTCCTTCACACCTGGGAAACTTTTCATTGCTGCATAATAAAGCCAGTACAGTGTAGCACCTGTAGGTCCACATCTGGATGGATGGAATAAAACTGAAAAGACAGAAATAAACCGTCACCTATTGTCATTTGTCTTTTCTGCACTGAGGGTTGACCCCAGGGGTTTCCCACCACTGAGCTACACTCCCAGCCCTTTTTTATCTTTTTTGATATATACTCTAATTGCCCAAACAGGACTCTAACATGTAACCCTCTTGCCTTGGCCTTCTGAGTGCTGGGGTTACAGGTGTACACTCTCCTACCTGGCTTGATTCTTGACAAGAATGTGAAGATGACTCAATGGGAGAAAGAACTGTCTTTTTTTTTCTTTTTTTTTTTTGAGACAGGGTCTTGCTTTGTAGTGCAGCCTGGCCCTGAGCTCACTCTGTAGCCCCAGCAAGCCTGGAGCTCAGCAATCTTCCTGCCTCTGCCTCCCAAGTGCTGGGATTACAGGCATGAGCCACCACACCTGGCATTGTGGTATATGGTACTGATTGCTGGTGGGGGTGAGTCACCACACTCAGTAGTGTGGTATGTGGGATCAAACCAGGGACCTTGAGCTTGCTAGGCAGCCACCAGAACCACTGAGCTAAATCTCCAGCCCAGAACTGTCTTTCCAACAAACATTTCTGGGACAACTGGAAGACCAAATATAAATAATGAATCTGGAACAGGGCATGGTGGTGCACACCCGTAATCCCAGCACTTGGGAAACTGAGGCAGGAGGATCACCACCAGTTCAAGATCAGCCTAGCCTACAAAGTGAGACCTTGTTTCAGGAAAAAAAATTAAAATCCGAATGAACAAAAAATTTAAAAACCACAAAAATCTTACACTACACAAGCCAGCCTCTATGCAAAGTGTAGAATGGCCAAATCCATAGAGACAGGAAACAGACTCATGCTGGCCAGGACTGGCAGGGTGGGGTGAGGTACAGGGCTTCTTGGTGGAATTAGCCCTGATGGTTGCACACTTCGTGAATATACAAAAACCCTCAGAATTGCACTCTTAATAAATAAACAGAAAAAAGCAAAGGGGAAGGCATTTTCCTCAAGTCATAAATAATAACCATCAACCAGGAGCTGGACCAACCTGCGGCCTCCTTAAGTAGATCCCCACACCGTGCGGCCCGAGAGGCTCTTCAGTCCTGAAGTGCTGTAGCTTGTGACATTAACCGACCCGAAAGGAAAATTCTTCTACAAGATGAAAAATGAGGATCACCCAAATGGTCAGCAAACGGGAGAGATGCTGGCATTCATCCTGGCTGGGGAGGGGCAGGGAAGCAAGAAGTCTCATCCCTGGGGATGGCTAGTGAGGCCTAAGGGCAGGTCTCCTCAGCCCAGCAGAGGGTCCCCCAGTTCCATCTGAAAAAAAAGAAACTGCAAAAACCTGGGACTGCCACGCAGGGGTGAGTGACTGGCATGCCTGAGGCCTGGGCTTCCATTCCCAGTGCTGAAGATATAAAAACAAACGATTTCAAAAGAAATAGAAAAGCATGTGGAAGGCAGAATCTGCATGCCAAGACATCAGTGCAACACTGGAGAATTGAAGTAAGTGTGTTATATTCATACCATGGGTGACTATGTACTGCAGTGACCCTCCCTCAGTGAAATACACACATCTGTCAGCTTGGGTGGAGCTCAGAGACAGCACTGAATATAAAAGACAAGAAATGGGTGCGGGGCATGGTGGCTCACGCCTGTAATCCCAGCACTCGGGAAGCAGAGACAGGAAGATTGCTGAGTTCGAGGCTTGCCTGGGCTACATAGCGAGCTCAGCCTGAACTATAAAGCGAGACCCTGTCTCAAAAAAACAAAAACAAAAACAAAAACAAAAAAAAGACAAGAAATGGAAACCAAGCCAGGTGTGGTCACGTGTGCCTGTGATCCCAGCACTCAGGGGTCTGAGGCAGGAGGACTGCGGTGAGTCCAGCCTAGCTTGGTGGAGGTGGGGAGGAGGCGGTGACCGGAAGCCCTGCTGAATGGTGCCGAGGGGCAGAATGGTATGGTGCCGAGAATAGACAGAATGATAGGGAGTAGGGGCACAAGTTCCAGGTCACCCTGGGTTACATAGCAGGACCCTGTCTCAAAAATCAAAAACAAAAGTATCAGGAACAAAATCACATGGATAAAAAGACATCAGAAGCGACACCAAAGTCATGCAGGCCCAAAAAAGTCAGCCTAAGGGACCAACGACAGCAGCTGAGTCCTTGGCCTCACAGTGTGGTGCAGGAGGGGCCCAGAATAAGGACACGTGGGAGGCTAAGGGGCGCCGAGCAGATCGCTTTGGTGAGTAACTCCTTTTGACAACCTTCCAGCCCTGTCCCCAAGAGCCGGTCTCTGCTTTCTCTTGTAATACTAGGGATTGGACCTAGGACCTTCACACTGGGCTACATGCAGTGAACGAAGCCCTCACCAAATTGCCCAAGCTGGAATCCAATTTGTAATCTTCCTGTTTCAGCCTCCCATGGTGCTGGGATGACATGTGTGGGCCACTGGTGCCTGGCCCCCTGGTGCTCTTAAAGCTTCAGGACTGCAGAGAGCCAGGCATCTGCCCATCAGACAGTGGCACCGGGAGCAAGGTGTGACCAGGTGGATCCATGGTGAAGGCCATGGGTGTCTGGTTGCCAGGCACTGGCATGGAGGAGAGTGGAAGTGATGGCTGGAGCACCCACACATCAAATGGGCCCTGAGGATGCTCCTAGCACACTCAGTGGCCAGGCCACTGTGAGATGCCACTTGATTCCCAACAGAGTTGGGAGTCTCACCCCCAGCTGCTGGGCATGTGGACAGCTGCTAATGGTGGACAGCAGTGTCCCTTCCTGGGCACTGAGCTAAGCAGAGAAAGTTGCCAAACTGAAGGTCGCCAGTCTCCAGGGAAGGCTCCCATCCAGTGACCGGCCATTTGGGAAGGTGCAAAGGTGCAGGTCTCCACCCAGGACGCCCTGCTCTGCCTGCGGAAGGGCCGGATGTGTTCCCCAGGAAACCTCCCCTCTGGGGCTATCCAGCTCTGACGGGAAGCTCAGGCAGCCCCACTGGTCCGGCATCTGCAGGCTGTGCAGAGTCTTGCATCTCCAGCTCTGCAAGGGAACCAGTCACGAATGCAGAGCCCTGGAAACACGGGCTTCGGCCAGAGAGCCTGTTGGTTCTTTCTCGTGTCAACGTAATTCTAGTTGAAATAGATCTGTAGCAGAGGAGGTGATGAGCAGGGAGCAGAGACAGGTGTGTGTTTTGGGGAGACCGTGAAGGACTGACTGACCACAAACAGGTGCAAGGAACTCCAGGAGGCCTGGGAATGTTCAGTATCTTGACCCAGCTGCTCGCTGCTTAAATGTGTAGATTTGTCAAATTCCATTAAACTAGAGATTTAGGATGACAAAAAATAGCAGCCCAGAGTCAAGAAGTTTGGAATTAAAATGGCAGCTCCAGGGGACAGGGATTTATTCTTCCTGTCTCTCTTTTCCCTGGCTATTAGATCTGTATCTCCAAGGTCACTTCATGGCACAGAATGGCTGCCAAAGCTCTAGCATTTACATCCTTATTCCAGGTAGAAGGAAAAAGAAAAGGAAAAGGTCTACCCCACCCTTCTAAAGAGACAATAGGTGCCACAGGACTCTGCCCACATCCAGTGGCTGGTACACCTGCCTCTGAGGAAGATGTATCAGCTTCCAGTTGGGATCTCTTCAGCCCCTGATGCACTCAGGATCCTGTACCTATGGAATGGGAAGTAAAAGACTATTGGAGAAACAAAACAGTATTTTAGAAAATCTCCATAAAAAATGTGGTCGAGGGCCTGGGATTTAGCTCAGTAGTTCTGGCATCTGCCTCGCAAGGTCGCGAGTTCAATCTCCATTACCACATACTACAATTTGGGTGTGGTGGCTCAAGCCTATAATCCCAGCACTCAGGAGGCAGAGGCAAGAGGACTGCTGTGAGTTCAAGGCCACCCCATGCTACATAGTGAGCTCAGAGCCAACCTGAACTACAAAGCAAGATACTTTCTCAAAAAAAAAGGAGGGTTGACATAAAATATAGATTGAACATACCTAATCAAAAAGCCCCAAATCCAAAATGTCCCCAAAATCCAAAGCTTTCTGAAAGCCTACATGAAACTATAAGACCCTAACCTGAACTAGCACTCAGGCAACAAGGCCCAGTCAAAATGCAGGCACATTAAAATAGCACACAGTCAGGCCCAGTGGCGTGTGCCTGTGGTCCTAGCTACACAGCCCTTTTAATTTCATATTTTGAGCCAGAGTCTGGCTAAGTTACCACAGATGGATTTAAACTTGGGATCTTCCTGCCTCAGCCTCTCAGAGTGTACAAATTATAGGGAGGTGCTCCCGTGCCCTGCTAGACCTCTGTTTTTTGGCCCAAGTAAAGAGGTGAAGACACAACCAGAGCACAGAACCAAGGACTCCACCCCTCACCTGCTGACACCTTTTCAGTCAGCACCTGTTCCCCCAAAACCTGTACTCAGAGATCACCAGGGTGACTCAGCTTTCTGCAGAGAACAGCGGCCTTCCCACCCACCTGACAGGGCTCAGGGTTGGGCACCTGCTCCTGAGATGTCACTGCTGACCTGTGTCACCAGGTATGGGCGTTGTGCTGAAGGAGAAACCTTTATTGGTTTAAAACCCCAGCTTGGCTCTTGGAAGTCTCTGTAATTAACCCCCTCCCTTTTTCCTCTCATACCTTTGAAAACTTTGCTGCACTCCCTACAGAGGTGGGAGCGCTCTGCAGCTTTTGTTATATTTGAGGTTTGGAGCCTCAGAATACTCGGCTCTCAGCTCATTTGGGTTTAGAAGTTCTTTGTTGGACTGGAGATTCAGCTCAGTGGTTCCAGCACCTGCCTAGCAAAGTCCCTGGTTTGATCCTGATAACCACATACAACAATATACCGGGCATGGTGAACCACACCCACCAGCAATCAGTACCACATACCACACTGAATCCCAGCACTCAGGAGCCAGAGGCAGGAGGATTGCTGAGTTCCAGGCTTGTCTGGGCTACACAGTGAGCTCAGGGCCAGCCTGAACTACAGAACAAGACCTTGACTCAAAAAAAATTCCTGGGCCGGAGGGTTAGCTCAGTGGTTCCGGCGCCTGCCTCGCAAGTGCAAGGTCCTGAGTTCATTCCCCAGTAACCACATACAATGCTGGGCATGGAGACTCACGCTCACCAGCAATCAATACCGCATACCACAGTGCCGGGCGTGGTGGCTCACATCTGTAATCCCAGAACTCGGGAGGCAGAGACAGGAGGATTGCTGAGTTCCAGGCTTGCCTGGGCTACATAGTGAGCTCAGAGCCAGCCTGAACTACAAAGCGAGACCCTGTCTCAAAAAAAAAAAAAAAAAAAAAAGTTCCTGTGTTGTTAAAAAGGGTTGTTATACTTACTTCTTCGCTATAGGAAGAAATCTGTGCACTGTTTTAACCAATGGGTCTTGTAGTCTGTATGATGTACTAGCCAATGGGACATGTAAATTTGTGATCAATGGGATTGCTGAGCCCGACTGATGAGGTGATACTAAATGTAACTCCGCCCCTTAACTGCAGGAATGTTCTGAATCAAGAGTATAAACAGCTTGAATTCAGCAGAGCCAGCGCCAGTCTCTTTTCTGAGAAGTCCCAGGCTGGTCCACTGGCGTTAGAATAAAGCTGCGCACTTTGCCTCCGAGTCTCCTGAGTGTGCCTTCCATTCTCCTGGACTGGCTGTCCCGAGCTCCCAGCTCCGAGCTGCAGCACTAGAGCTACACACACTAGCCAGGGTTCTGTCACCTCAGCACAACCTCTGTGACGCCTATTGCATTCGAGGTGGGACAGTCAAAAAGTGACACCAACCTGTTCCCTGTGGTGTGGCACATGCTGGTGCTTTGATCCTCCTGCCTCAGCCTCTACCCCAGGAGAGAACACACATCTGGTAGTAAGCAGTGGCTGAGAAATGAAACCAGAGTCAATCCCAGGAGTCTGTGCACTCAGCCCTTTCACTCTGCCACCCAGGGTGCCCCAATGGTAGGTGGGTCCCCTGACTGTCTTGGTAGACAGAGAACAGAAACTCTGAGCAGGGCAGCAGCAGGTGGCCCTGGAAATTGTGGGCGTGCTGAAGTAATGAGACAAAAGATGGGGACAAGAGCAGCCTCGAGGGCCCAAGTGGAAGAGGGTCTCGGGGCCCCACCACTCAGCACCCCAGCCAAAAGCCCTCCGGCATCTCCGGCACCTGGACCACTCTAGCCCTCCTCCCTCTGGCCCTGCCTCCAACGGAGATCAAGGTCCCCTGATGAAGTGTCTGGGCTGCAGAGGTCTTGAATTTGAACCAGGCACAGAACTGAATTTAGACCCCTCATCAAACTCAGAAGGCTTGATGTCAGACCTATTCAGACCAATCAGCAGGCTCAATTTGGACCAACCACAGGAGAGCTGCTGCTTTATAAACTGCATTCCCAGCCTCTCCTCGGGCTGAGAGCCCTTTGGGCCAAAAGCCAGGCCCTATCCAACTGTGCTTTCCTAACCTGGTGTGGGGCTGCCTGATGCTGTACCAGGTGTGAGCTTCCTCTGATGGGAACAACGCCTAGGACAAAGCAGATGCTGTCACTGCAGGGCTCAACTCAGTTAAGCTCCACGGGTCTCTGACCTCTAGTGCCACCCTCTGGAGCTCTTTCTATGACTGCTGTGTCCATTCCAGTCATAGGAATGTGAAGGAGGTCTATACAACCTTCTCAGACTATAGATAAACCACAGGCTGATGTACAGGATGACCACCACACAAGGGCTACCTGAGGGGAAGCAGGGGAGGAGAGCACATGCTGCTCACATAGCTGCAGCAGGCCTGTGATTGGTCCAAATTGAGCCTGCTGATTGGTCGAGCCTGCTGATTGGTCCAAATTGGTCTAAATGTAAGTCTTCTGATCTGAGCTCACTGTTTGGTCCAGATTCAGTTGTGCACTTGCTTCAAGTTCAAGACACCTGCCAGCCCAGTGGACGCCTTCTAGAGCCAGCCTGAGCATCCAGAACAGCAGCTGTCCTTCCCCTCTGGCTATTAGAGACAAAGGGAAGAGTTGGGCTCTTACTCATCTGTCTCAGGAAGTGGATGGTAGTCCTGACGGGCTGGATGCAGAGGGCCAGGCTGGGGGACTAGAGGGAAGAGACTCAGAGAAAGAAGCAGGCAGGTCTCTTGAAGCAAAGACATGGTTGGGGTCCATACTGAAGGCAGGAAATACCTCTGGACAGGAAATCTTAGGTTCTAGTCCCATCTAGGAGGCTGGAAATGTACCCTTTAAACAAAACAGGACGTCCCCTTATGTGTCTGGAGTCCCACAGAAATTCTCCTTTACCAAACTTTTAGGGCAGGTGTCAGTTTGGTTTAGCCAGATGTTGGTTAAAACAAAAAGTTTTGTTTGCTTGTTTGTTTTAGAAATTTCAAATATATCCTTATATTTTAAAATTTAACCTAAAAAGCATAAAAATTCCATCAATGGGGGTGTGTGACAACATCCTGTGCTGCGGTTCAGGCTGGGCTTCAAACATGGCAATCCTCCTGCTTCAGCTTCCTCATTGCTGGGATTAGAGGTGAATGCCAGCACGCCTAGCAAAAGCCCAGTTTTGACTTGGGCACAAAGCTGCCTGTGACCCTGGGACCCAATGTGCAAGTGTGAAGCGACCTATGACTCCTGGTTTTCATTTATTTAAACTGCAGAGGAAATTTGAAAATAGTGTGAAGCAACTTCAGAGTAGCCTCCATGAAGAGCAGTATTTTTTCCTCTGATTCTTTTACCGCCGCCTGTTTCACATGTGCTAGTTACTCATACCTGCATAACAAATAGCTCCAGTACTGGGTGCAGTATGGTACTTCTCTCTCATGGTGTCTGTGGCCAGGAATTTGAGAGCCAGCGCAGGATGGCACAGGTCTGCCCAGGATTTCTCCTGAACCCATTTGGATGTCAGTGAGGGCTGCCTGCCTGAAGATTGCCAGGGCTGAAAGATCTGCTTCCAAATCAGCTCACCTACAGGCAGGTGCCTGGCTGGCAAAGTCACAGCTCTTCTTTACCAGCATCTGCTGAGCTGTCCCCATGGTGTGACAGCTTCCTCCAGAGCAAGTGGCCCAGGAGAACCAGGCAGAAGCCACACCCTTTTAAGTTCCAGCCTGGGGAGATGCCCAGTGTCACTTTATACTGTGTTCTGGGCAGACAAGAACCATGCAATGGTGTGAATGACAGGGGCTGAATATCGCCGAGACTGGCTGCCATATCAAGCTGAGCTCAACAGCAAGACTAAGCAATTCTTCTTCTTCCTTCTTCCTCCTCCTCCTCCTTCTTCTTTTTTTCAGTATTCAGAATTGAACCCAGAGGCTTCACACGGAGCAAGATCTCACTAAGTTGCCCAGGCTGGGCTTTGACTGGCTATCCCCCTGCCTCAGCCTCCCACAGTGCTGGCATGGCAGACATGTGCCACCAAGCTGAGCATTTGACATCTTTTTAAGAGCTCTGTCTCTGCTTCAGTCACACACCAAGGCATCAAATATTAAAGCCATAACGAGGAAGGGAAGGGCACCCACCCCAGCCAGGAGGCTCCCTACTGGCTTCTGAGGCCCGGTGGATGGATAAGAGTGTTTCTGGATGAAAGAAGGAGAGGCAGGAGGGTGCTGGCAGGAGGAAGGGAGGAGGCACCCAGCCTGCCCCTCCTTTCAAGAGCAAGCTGGCATGATGGGGACACCGGTCCCAGGTGACTTAGGGAGGGACTGCTGTGTGACTTGGCCCTGGGCATGGAAAGTTCAATCAGCTGGAACGAGTAAAAGGAAGTTAGAGAAATATTTACCTCAGCCACAAACTCGGGAACGATAAATAGGTGAGGCCACGGGGACCTTTGGAAAAAGTGACTCGGGAACGAGAGCCCGGGGTGTACACATGTGCACATGTGTATGGGAGGGTCAGGCTTGTGTGGTGGTGCCCTGGAATTCTAGGTGAGTTGGCACATGCCTGTAACCCCAAACTCAGGAGGCTGAGGCAGGAGGACTGCAGGATTGCCTGGAGTTTGAGGCCAGCCTGGGCTACATAGTGAGACCTTGTCTTAAGAATAAATAAATAAATGACCCTTTGTTCTCAGGATCTCCTCGTGCTAGCTTTACTTATTTATTATATATTTGGCAATACAGAGAATTGAGCCCAAGGCCTTCACACTGAACTCCATCTGCCCTCCTTGTCATTTGTTACCTGGAGATGGAGTCTCCCTAAGTTGTTAAGATGCACAGGCTGAGCTCAGACTTGGGATCCTGCTGTCTCAGCCTCCTGGGCTGCCGGGATGATGGGTCCAGGCTCTCACGGCAGACTGGCTGCAGTGTGGAAGGACAAAGGCAGGGTTACTGTGCCATCCTTCTGCTCCACGGTATTCCTGGGGGTGTTAGGGGTACAGGGGCTGCTGTGCCCCCAGAATCACACACCGGAAGCTTACAAACCAGCCATGCACAGAGAAGGGGCAGCAACACCCAGGACCCGGCCTGGGCCTCCCCATAGCAGGTCTTCTGTGCTCTGCCCCTGCCCCTGGACCAAGGTGGAGAGGGGATCCCAGTGCAGGGCCCTGGGCTCCAGGGACTCTGGCCAGTGCTCCCCTGGGGCCCCTTCCTTCAGCTGTGGAGCACTGGGCAGGATGTAGACTTTGGGCAGCAGACAGGGTACGGCCGGGCACCAGTGGTCATGGCAGCTGGGCTGGGTCTGACAGGGGCGCCCTTCCCAGCGGGATTAGAGGGCTGGAGCTGAGCCAAAGCCGTGGGTCCACCCTTTGCAGAAGGTCAGTGAGGCTCCTTTCCAGTGTAAACAGACAGGGTGTGTACACACACACACACTCCACTCACTGCCCAGCCTCCTAGGGCAGGTTTGTGAGGTCTGGACCAAGTGTCCTGGGCTGGGCTGGGATAAGGAAGGGGCCAGTACCACACAGAGCAGCTGGCATGGCTGGGGCTCTGGCAGATGCCCAGGGCCCATCTGGTAGGCAGAACCAAACACCCCCTAGGGCCCAGTCCCTCCTGGGCAACTGGTTGCTGGCAAAGCTGTCAGAAGCCCAGCCAAGGCCAGAGAAAGCTCTGGACTTCTCCACAAGGCTGGACAGAGGTCACATCCAAGGTCACCTGCCGGCGAGCCACACAGGCCATTGGCCCTCTCTGCTTGTCCCCCTGGGTGCCCAAGAACACTACAGCTCAGGGGCAACACCCACCAGAACCCTGGGGAGAGGATGTCTCTCCCTGACCAGGAGCACAAGGGGGCACCCGGCTCCCTGTACCAGCCCTCCCAGGTCAGGAAGCCCCTGTCACCCACGAAGGGCAGACTTGGGGGGGGGCTCCAGCCTGGCCTGGAGCAGCCTGAGTGGGGTTCCTGTGTGCTTCCCCTGGGCACGGCTCCCGTAACTTGGGCTGCACAGGGCACAGAGCGGACAAAGCCGTCACTGTTGGCTTGGAGCTCGGGGGTACAGCTCTCCCCACGCTGCAGTCACAGGTCCTTCCAATGCCTCTGACTTGGGTCTGTGTTTCTGTGCCACAGGGAAGAGTGGAAGAAGGGGCTCAGGGAAAAAGTGACCCCAAGCTGCCCCCATCCAGCCCAGTCCATGGCCAGCTCCTGTGTCCCCATGTGACATCTGTGCTGGGCTAGAGATGCAGGCCTGGTGTCCATCTTAAGGGCTTCAGCCCTAAGCCCTTCATGCACCTCTGCATGATGAAGACACCAGAAGGCTCTGTATGCAGGTCGTATCTACCCACATTTACTCTGAGACAAAACAGGGAAATGTCTGTCTGTCTGTCTGTCTGTCTGTCTGTCTGTCTGTCTGTCTGTCCGTCCGTCCGTCCGTCCGTCCGTCTATCTATCTATCTATCTATCTATCTATCTATCTATCTATCTATCTATCTATCTATCTATCTATGTGTCTCTATCTATCTATCTACCTATCTATCATCTATCTATCTATCTATCTATTTATTTATTTTGGTTTTTGAGATAGGCTCTTACTATGTAGCCTAGGCTGGGCTCAAACTTGTGATGATCCTCCTGCCTCAGCCTCCCAAATGCTAGCTAGGATTATAGGTGTGTACCACCATGTCCAGCTAGATTTTTTTTTTTTTTGAGACAGCGTTTCCCTTTTTAGGTCAGGCTGGCCCTGAGCTCACTATGTAGCCCAGGCAAACCTTGAACTCAGCAATCCTCCTGCCTCTGCCTCCTGAGTGCTGGGATGATAGGCATGAGCCACCATGCCCGGCACTGTGGTATGTGGTACTGATTGCTGATGGACCTGAGTCCCCACACCTGGTATTGTTGTATGTGGTTACCAGGGATCCAACCAGGGACCTTACACTTGTGAGGCAGGTGCCGGAACCACTGAGCTAAATCTTCTGGCCCCCAACTAGACATTTTTTAAACGCACTTTAAATCTGTATCATGTGAACATGAAAACCCCCTTTTTTTTTTTATTTCTTTTTGAGACAGGATCTCGCTTTGTAGTTCAGGCTGGCCCTGAACTCAGTATGTAGTCCAGGCAGGCTCGAATTCATAGTAATCCTGCCTCTGCCTCCCGAGTGATGGGACTACAGGCGTCAGTCACCATGCCCAGCATTGTGGTACATGGTACCAGGGATTGAATTTGGGCTCTTGCTCTTATCAGGCAGATGCCAGAACTACTGAGATAAATCCCTGGCCCAAAAACACTGGTTTTTTTTTGAGACAGGTTCTCGCTTTGTAGTTCAGCCTGGTCCTGAGTTCACTATGTAGCTCAGGCAAGTCTCAAACTCAGCAATCCTCCTTCCTCTGCCTCCCAAGTGCTGGGATTACAGGTGTGAGCCACCACACCAGGCACTGTGGTGTATGGTACTGATTGCTGGTGGGCATTAGCCACCACTCCCAGTATTGTTGTGTGTGGTTACTGGGGATTGAACCAGAGACCTTGCACTTGCTAGGCAGGCACCGGAACCACTGAGATAAATCTCCAGCTTGGAAAACACTTTTTAATGGAAAAAAAAATCACTATATTTTTCCAAAATGAAGAGATTTAGTGAAAAGTATAGCTCTGCTCTCTGTTTTTGCAAATACTGTATCTTTAATGCCTGGTTTTATCAAGGTGCATTTCATCTACTAGCTTAGGGGCACACATCTGCAAAGCTCCACTGTCCACTCTGAAAGGATGAGAACCCAAAAAAGTAGCCATTTGCAGGGCGTGGTGGTTCACGCCTGTCATCCCAGCACTCAGGAGGCAGAGGCAGGAGGATTGCTGAGTTCAAGGCTTGCCTGGGCTGCATAGTGAGCTCAGGGCCAGCCTGAACTACAAAGCAAGACCCTGTCTCAAAAAAAAAAAAAAAAAAGCAGCCATGGTCCTGGTACTGCTGTGGAAATTGTTTTAACCAGCAGACTTCCGGAGAGAGTCTGACAGCGTGGGGTTCCTCGGGGGTGCCCCGAGCCAACACTTTAAGAACCACTACAGGACTTGTCCTGAGTGTCACTTGCAAAGTGAATCCCCCTGCCTCCCTGACACTAAGGTGCATCTTCCCCCATGACACACAGAGGACTCGTGAGACCCTAACACGTCTTGCAGCTGCCCTCTGCTCATGCTCTTATCCAATTGATGGGCCACTGGAAGCATCTTAGACATGACCCCGCTTTATAATAATCGGTGAGAAACGCACCCCAGAGGCTGTACTTGAGCAGAGCCAGGCTTGGGGTGTGGGCGCTGAGCTGGGCCGGGCTGGGTCCCACAAGCCTCTCGAGGACTTGTGGGTCCTCAGCTCCTCCTGGGGCTGCCCTGCCCCTCCCAGACGGAGGAGCTGCACACTGCTGACGGGGGCTCTGCCCACCTGCCCTCCTGGGCCTCTCCAGGGGGAGGACGTTTCGGACCTCCTTTTGCTGGGAGCTGGTGCTGAGCTAGCCAGGGAAACAGTCACCAAAACCATTTCTAAAGCCCTTGGCATCCAGCAGATGGAG
>PVIC010010619.1:0-43046 GCA_004025085.1 Thryonomys swinderianus
GGTGGCTCACACCTGTAATCCCAGCACTCGGGAGGCAGAGACAGGAGGATTGCTGAGTTTGAGGCTTGCCTGGGCTACATAGTGAGCTCAGAGCCAGCCTGAACTACAAAGTGAGACCCTGTCTCAAAAAAAAAAAAAAAGAGGGACTGAGACATTTAAGGTGGTTTAAGTGCTTTCTAGTACCCAATGGCCCTTGGCATTAATTAGGTGAAAATAGAAATAATGCAGCCTCTGTGGAAAGATGCTATTTCTGAGATGAAACACTACTTTGACTTGTTTATTATCTTATACCTAATTTCAATATTTACCATCATTTCAACAGAATTTGCCAGCTTATTGTTTCTTATTGACATTGTTAGTTCTCCATAAAAAAACTAAATTTAATGTAGTGAAATATTTATCTCATTATTTCTGAGTTTTTTGCCCCTTCCAGATTATTTTTTTCCCAAAATTCACATGAGGTTTTCATGATGTTGTTCCAAAATATATTATTTTCATACTACAATTTTAAATTCCCCTGATTTTTTTTTGTAAGGTATGGGACATGGGAAACCAACTTCATTTTCCTTTAGATACACAGCCCTTTTTGCCAGCTTTAAGTATTCAAGTTTTTCCACATAAATTAAAATATAACCTTGTCATGGGTTAAAAATCCACTTATAATGATTCATTAGTTAAATTGTAACTGAACAACTTTTTGATGTGCCACTATATTTCAAGAAAACTATAATTTTCTTTGTTATGCTTTAGATCTGAAACATCCATTAATCATGTGTTGATGATTAGGGCGTTGATTAGCTCCTGGGGGCACTGTAGCTGGCTTGCTCTGAGGTGGGAGGTCCTGGAATATTCTCCCTGGCTCCTTCTCATTCTTCTTGCTTCCTGAACTTCGTGGGTGGAGCTGTTTTTCTTCTGCCATGTTCTTCTGTCATCCTATTTTTGCTATGGAACAGATAGACTGAAACCACAGCCCAAATAAACCTCCTCTTTACATTGGAATTTTGGAGTGTTTTTGTCCCAGTATAGAACAATAAGATATCGTGTCCAGACCTATTCCAATTTAATTAGCAATTCATCTTCATAACATTGTTATTCATATTGTATATATACTTTTGGCTGTAATGCTTAATACCGCTTTCAGCACTCCTCAATGTGAACTGCCATTATCCCCTTGGAATTATTTTTATTGCTCAACTTTTTCTTTTCTTTAGCTTTAGTCTACATGATGTAAACATAATCACATAGCCCTGTGAAAAGCAAAAAGTTAATAAAGCACATAAAATCTTTTGACATTTGGATTTATTCCATGATGTTGAAACATGGTGAGATGTATAAAGATATGTATGATGTTATATTCCGGGGAATCAGCCACATGCCAGACTTAATTCTGTGTAAAGAGAAAGATATGTCAGGATGAGTGCATGATTTCATAGAATATCATCTGCGCAAGCCTTTCAGCTTCATGAAGACCATAACTAGAGCTAGAGCATTACAACTGGAGACTGTCCAAATAGTTCAAAACTGACAATCTGGGAACATCATAGGCAATTTATCTCACAAAAAAAATGGAAGAAAAAAACCCTATTTCATCTATAGTTGTTTATGAAAACTTACTGATATGGGGGGGGTTGTGGCTTATATCACCAAAACACATCATCCATCAATTTTCACTGTGAATCTAAAGAAGTTGATCTTATAGGATTAGAGAGTAGAACTAGGCATGAGGGCACATGGCTGTAATCCCAACAATTGGGAGTCAGAGGCAGGAGGACTGTCATGAGTTTGAGGTTAGCCTGGGTTACAGAGTGAGTCCAGGACCAGGCTGAATAACAAAGTGAGATCTTGTTTCAAAAAAAGAAGAAGGAGAAGGAGAAGAAAAGAGGAAGAAGGAGAAGGAGAAAAAGAAGAAGATGATGAAGAAGAGGAAAAGGAAGAGGAAGAAACAGAGTAGAACAGTGGTTACAGGAACAGGGTCAAGGAGAGGCTCAAGAATAGTGAAAGGTTAATCAACAGTGATAAATTTACAGTGAGATGGGAGGAATAAATTTTGTTATTCTATTGTTCAGTAAAATGAAGATAGTTAACTATAATGCACTGAAGAAGAATTTGAAATATTCTCAGTGCAATAAAATGAGGAATGGCTGAGGTGGTGGATACAGTAATTATCCTCATTTGTTCACTACATGATGTACACGTTTTGAAATGCTTCATTATATTCTAAAAATACATACACTTAATATGTGTCAATTAAAATACAATAAAACATTGGAACTCCATTATTGATATTCATATTGAAAAGCATGAGAGAAAAATCTCTTCTAAGGATTCACATAAAAATGTTGCAATTACATCATTGTTTGTGTTATTTATTTATTTATTTTAACTTTTGGTTTATTCATCTTTTTGTACTTTTTTCCTACATGGATGTTCAGTCTCTCAGTGTCACGAAAACAAGAGTTCACTAATTTTGTCTGCTGGGAAATGTTGTTTTGGTCTTTAAGTAATTTTGCTAGCACTCAAGGGGAAGTAATCGAGTTGTTACACAATCAAAAATTAAGAAGCATTTTCCCTAACAACTCTTAAGGACCATCAGGTTAGTCTACTATCACACCACAAGGGTCAATTAACTTTTCTTTCTCTGTTAATTGAGAAGTGTGTTAAATATTTCTTTCAGTATGGGGTTGAAAAGCATCATGGCTAAATGGACCCCTTCAGTTACAAATGTATGGGAGATTTCTAAAATGGAATTTGCAGATGCCACTCATCTACAATCAGAAAGAAATAGATTTATAGTCACTGTTTTTTAAACTGTGGGACTAGAGGTGAAAGCAACATGATATTTACACAGTCCCAGGACATGGCATGAATCCTATTTTTCAGTTATGTTTGTGTTTTTTGCACATGGGTACGTGTCTGCATATACATGTGTGCATGAACACACTGACCTTTAGTGATGAAAAAAAGTTTCAGTGAAAGTGTCTCTGGCCTCAGTAGATTCCCAATGTAAAATATCACAGAAGATAGAACATTAGTAAATAGAAGTAAGTAAATAGGAGATTCATTTTAATTCACAGGGCATCACTGTAACCAACTGCAAATGAAAAAACATTTGCACAGAGGAATTTCTGTGTTTCCAACAGCAATGAGGCCTTTGTTCCTCCTTATTCTCTGAACCCAGCTCTCAGGATTGTCCCCATTGCTATGTCCTGTATCCCCCTGGCTCCTTGTTGACCATAAACATCTGAAACAAGCAAGTTCCTCATTCTTTGTGCTGTCTGTGCCTCCTGCCAGACACACACTTCTGCAGATAACTTTGAGGCGCCCTCTTCATTTTCCTGAAGGTTGCTTTTTTTTTTTTGTAATGAACAAGTGCACTTTTATTAGCACAGCATGCAGTGGGTCCACCAATATTATATTGGAGACCCAGAAGAATGGCTACTGGCCCCTTTTAAGGACATTTCAGGTTATACACAGGAGGGAGACCTAAACCTTGTAGGGATTGGCCAGCAGTTTGATCTATCATATTTATCACGTGGTCATTGGTAGAAGAGGAACAGTAAATACAGAGTCATCTTGTGGGAGGGCTAACAAAGAAATCTCAGGCAGGAAACATTCTGACAGTTAGCTCACTAGTCAGTTCTGTGAGCTACATCCCCTCAGGCTTACCAGGAGATCTCTGTTACTTGACAACCAGTGCAAGCAGGGACTTTCTCGACCAAGGACCTTATCAGCTTGCTCTGCAGTTTTTCTGGGAAACTTACACAATTAGCACAATTAGCAAATTGTTTTTACAGATTATATATCACATTTGCACAGAATGTTTTCACAAAGTATAAAGTTTGTTCATAGTTCAAACCTCAGATGGGGTGACTCACAAAATGAAAATTCTTTGGTCCCAACATTCCCCCCTCAGGTTAGAACCTTAGAAATCTAATCATGGATTCCTCCTGAAGATTGCTTTTTAAATACCACCTGCCTACTGATCTTGCCTGTGAGTTGGGGAAAAATAATACTTCCTCTTTCTCCTTCTGAGTTTGTATATTTTCCTTCATAGTAACTACACCCAAGTGACATATTAAGTGATAATTTCTTCACCAACTTCAGCTGTCTTGTATTGTTCTCCTTGGCAGAAATTAAAAATATTTGTTTTTCTAGTGCTAATCAATCATTTTCTGGAAGCTGATGATCATTAAATTATATTCCTCAAAACCGTGGAGAAATCCAAACTTTTGAAAACATACCCACTTGATAAAAAGGTAAGAGTGAGATAGATATTCAAAATAAAAAGTAGTAAGGGGGATCATCTAAAGGGACAGAGATTCATATACAAAACATGTCTAACCATAGAACATATATGATAGCATTTCTACCATGTTGGTACTGCACAATTGTGTTATTTAATTTTTAAATTATTTTTTAGTTATATCAACCCAATGAGAACACAGAACAAGACACAAATTTCAGCATTTCTCCTGGGAATTTCCGAGGATCATAGATTGCAACCGTTTCTCTTTGGGCTGTTCCTCTCTATGTACCTGGTCACAGTGCTAGGGAACCTGCTCATCATCCTGGCTATTATCGCCCACACCCACCTGCATACACCTATGTACTTCTTCCTCTCCAACCTGTCCTTTGTAGACATCTGTTTCACCTCCACCACTGTACCAAAGATGCTGGTGAACCTCCACTCACAGAGCAACACCATAACATATACAGGCTGCATCACCCAAATGAATTTTTTTTTAATCTTTTCAGTGGTGGACATATTTCTGCTGACTGTGATGGCCTATGATCGCTTCGTGGCCATCTGTCAACCCCTGCATTACATGATCATTATGAACCCCAGGCTCTGTGGTTTGCTGGTTTTGGTGTCCTGGATCGTGAGCGTCCTGCATGCCTTGGTGCAAAGTTTAATGGTGTTGCAGCTGTTCTTTTGCACAGACCTGGAAATCCCACATTTTTTCTGCGAACTTAATCAAGTGGTCCACAGTGCCTGTTCAGACACTTTTCCTAATGATATAGTGATATACTTTGCAACTGTGCTAATGGCCTGCTGTCCCTTTGCTGCCATCCTATACTCTTACTCCAAGATAGCTTCCTCCATATGTGCAATCTCCTCAGCTCAGGGGAGGTATAAAGCATTTTCCACCTGTGCATCCCACCTCTCGGTTGTATCTTTATTCTATGGCACCAGCCTAGGTGTGTATCTCAGTTCTGCGGTCACTGAAAACTCACACTCAGCCGCAACAGCCTCAGTGATGTACAGTGTGGTCACACCCATGCTGAACCCCTTCATCTACAGTCTGAGGAATAAAGATATCAAGAGCCCCCTGAAAAGACTCTTTGGAAGAGTGCTGAGATTACAGGCATGAGCCACCACACCTGGCATTGTGGTAGGTGGTACTGATTGCTGGTGGGCATGAGTCACCATGCCTGGTATTGTTGTATGTGTTTACCGGGGATCAAACCATGTACGTTGCGGTTGCTAGGCAGGCTCTGGAACCACTGAGCTAAATCTCCGGCCCTATAGGACATATTTTTGAAGAATATGTTTTCAGTAGAATCATTTATTTTAAAATATCATATCATACTCATCTATTTTCCTTTTTTCTAAAAGTATTCTTAAGTTGGAGAAGCATGAAAAACCTGCATGCGACAATAAAGGCAATTAATATGTTTATATTGGTAGCAATTCCAAGACCACCATTTTTGGTTTGTGTGTTTGTCATTCCTTCCTGGTCCACTTCCTCACATTCTCTTCCAGGTGCTATAAACCTTAGCATACAAGGCTGTTTTACAGCTCTACATGGGGTTTTATTCTGAACATCTATTTCTTTTTCACTTCAATGTCTATGTTGCCTACAATAGTTCCCACAGATTCCAGGATTTTTCCCAAGTGGATATTTCCATATTTAAGGCATTATCTTTTAAATGATAATATATAAGAGATGAGTAGGTTAATTTTTTCCTGAAGAGTCAGGCACTGGAAGGTCTAAAAAGTCAATGTCAGGGATCCTTAATTTGTGAAACATTTTTGTAGTTAGTTTTATTTTGATTAAGTTGTATTAGTTCTACATATCAATGAGGCCCCGTGTGCTATTTTCAAGTGTGGATATACCCTGAGTGAATCAAATCCAGCATCTTTTACCCCCTTTCACTCTCCTCGCCTCAAGTGTTCCACATGTTTCACAGTCAGGCAGACTATTTTATGTAAATACCAACATACGAGATATAAGATGTGGCGTGGTGTTTTTTAAATTTCATTTATTTTCCTACAAAATAGACTCCAGTTTCTATCCATGTTACCACCAATAACAGGATTTCATTTTCCTCATGGTTTCATAATACTATGTGTGTGCACTAGATCTGCTTAATCCAGCAATGACGGCTGGAGATTTAGCACAGTGGTTCCAGCGCCTGCCTCGCAAGCGTAATGGTCCTGAGTTCGCTCCCCAGTAACCACATACAGTGCTGGGCGTGGTGACTCACACCCACCAGCAATCAATACCACATACCACAGTGCAGGGCGTGGTGGCTCACGCCTGTAATCCCAGCACTCGGGAGGCAGAGACAGGAGGATTGCTGAGTTCGAGGCTTGCCTGGGCTACATAGTGAGCTCAGAGCCAGCCTGAACTACAAAGCGAGACCCTGTCTCAAAAAAAAAAAAAATCTGGCAACAAGCATCTGGATTGACTCCATATCTTACTTGTTGTGAACAGTGCTTCAATAAATGCAGGTATGCAGGTATCTTTTGGGTCTGCTGACCTCATTTCATTTATTAGTGTCTACACCCTGATGGTGAGACTGTACCACAGTTTTCTCAATATTACCTTACTGGAAACTGAGTTTAGGCTGCATAGATTTCTCTTCCTCATTTTTACTGCTGCGTGATAACATAGAGTTATTTCAAAACTAGAGTTTAGTTAAAGTTACAAAGGAAAACTTATCTCAGCAAGTTGTTCCCCCCACCCCCACCCCCACCCAGTGACTTAAAACTCTAAAAGCTTGGGCTGGGATTTAGCTCAATAGTTCCAGCGGCTGCCTTGCAAGCGCAAGATCACAAATCTGATCCCTGGTAACCACACACAACAATGCCAGGAGTGTTGGCTCATGCCTGTAATCCCAGCACTCAGGAGGCAGAGGCAGGAAGATTGCTGAGTCTGAGGCTTGCCTGGGCTACATAGTGAGCTCAGGGCCAGTCTGAACTACAAAGCGAGGCCCTGTCTCAAAAAAAAAAACAACACTAAAAGCTTACTTTTTGATCTTACGAATGTCTGTCTTGGATTGGTCTGGAATTCTATGGTGTATTTTTCTGCTGTCATTATAGAACTTTGGCTAACAGGGTCTCCATCTAACATTTCATGGATCTTAATATATGGTGTTTTAGTATGTCCTAAACTTCAATTACTTTAACACATTGTCTCATAACAAAAGTAGGTGAATAAAGGAATACAGTCATGATAATGATTTGCTATCTCATGTCTTTTTAGACATGTTGGGTCTGTTTATGGGTACAGTGGACTGTGATGAATCTAGCATTTAGTCAACATCTCAAAGTCCTCAACTTTCCTGTTCAGACAACTTCATCGATAACACAGTGAAGTGTTAAGATTATATTGTATTATTTTTTCCCTTTATGTGTTTTTTACCCTTAATCTGAGATTTGACTCTTGATCCTGACAGAGAAATTCATAAGCCAAAACAAATGCAATGCCTTTTCTTGCTGAGTCCCGTCTCTTTTTAATCTCTTTATCATATAGCTTTGGCTGTATTTGAATTACTACAACATGTATCTGAGATAAGTGACTTGTAAATAAAGATATTTTAGAGGTGAGAGGTGAGAGGCTGGAGGCATTATACCACATTCTGCAGGTATAAAAGAAAAGATGTCAGTTTACATCTATTATGTGGAACTACCTTACAATATGCATTTATCTAGTGAAAAAAGACAGACTCAGAAAGTGAATACTGATCAGAACTAGCAGGCACAAAACTCCATATTGTTAAATTGTATTTATAGGGCAGGAGATTTAGCTCAGTGGTTTTGGCACCTGCCTAGCAGGCGCAAGGTTCTGAGTTTGATCCCAGTAACCACATACAATACCGGGTATGGTGACTCCTGCCTACCAGCAATCAGTGCCACACACCACAGTGCTGGGAATGATGGCTCACACCTGTAATCTCAGCACCCAGGAGGCAGAAGCAGGAGGATTGCTGAGTTTGAGGCTGCTGGGCTACATAGTGAGTTCAGGCCCAGCCTCAACTAGAAAGTGAGACCCTGTCTCAAAAAACAACCAGGCGTGGTGGCTCACGCCTGTAATCCCAGCACTTGGGAGGCAGAGGCAGGAGGATTGCTGAGTTTGAGGCTTGCCTGGGCTGTATAGTGAGCTCAGGGCCAGCCTGAATTACAAAGAGAAACCCTGTCTCAAAAAAAGTCATATTTATATAAAGCCAAAAAAGCTGTAATTACATTGATTGTTATTCTAGAGAGCAGTTACCAGGGGCTCAGTAGAAGTACTTGAACTTGGCTTTAAAGGAGCTCCCATGTTGCTAGATGGGTTCTCTTTCTCCACTTGGATTATGGATACAAAGATTAAACTCATTAATGAAACCTCACTGAAATTCTGACATATTTCTTTTCTCCCAAATGTGTGTGTGTATATTTATATATATATATATATATATATATTTTTTTTTTTTTTTTGAGACAGGGTCTCGCTTTGTAGTTCAGGCTGGCCCTGAGCTCACTATGGAGCCCAGGCAAGCCTCAAACTCAGCAATCCTCCTGCCTCTGCCTCCTGAGTACTGGGATTACAGGCACAAACCACCACGCCCAGCTCTCCCAAATATATTTTGTATACCATTTTAGTTTCACCTACAACATCCCATAATACTTTAACTTGATACTTCTCTGTGTCCTCTGTGATGTAAAGCACATATGTTGTGCCTTTAAGCAAAAAAAAAAAAAAGTGACTTCTGTGATGATCATGCAAAAAATTAAGAACAGAATTTTAATGGTCTTAAAGAATTGACAGTGTAGCCTTGAATTTTCCAGGTCAAGAAATGTAATGCTCGGGCCGGAGGGTTAGCTCAGTGGTTCCGGCGCCTGCCTCACAAGCACAAGGTCCTGAGTTCGATCCCCGGTAAACACATATAATGCTGGGTGTGGAGACTCATGCCCACCAGCAATCAATACCACATACCACAGTGCGGGCGTGGTGGTTCACACCTGTAATCCCGGCACTCGGGAGGCAGAGGCAGGAGGATCGCTAAGTTCCAGGCTTGCCTGGGCTCCATAGTGAGCTCAGGGCCAGCCTGAACTACAAAGCGAGACCCTGTCTCAATAAAAAAAAAAAAATGTAATGCTCAAGTAAATAAAAGCTGTAGTTTTAAACCATGTTTTTGTTGTTACTTGCAGCTGAACATCAGTCATTTCTTGAAATACCATTAGAGAATTTTGGTAGTTCGTGCTATAAGATTATCATGGCTTGTCCCTAGATGCCTCCCCAGACACTTGGGCACTCATAGATGAGGAATTTTGAAAGTGGCTACATTCTGAAGTGTGATATGGGATGAAGTGTGTAATGTTGAGATTAAGAGGGTGGATCAGAGAAGGTCAACCATGGTTCTGCTTCACATCAGTCAGAAGGCTGGCAGCCTTCACAAGACAAAAGGGAGAGGCAGGCTTCCTACTTCTACTTGTGTTCTGCCTGACCTACTTTGCAGCAGAGAGTTTCTCTTCCGTGATGCCCTTCTGCCATGTCATCTTGCCTTCAAGACAGCTCACTAGGCACTGCAACACAACAAGCTGTGAGCTGAAATAAACCTTTCCTCCTTTAACTTTGTAGGCTGGTTACTTTTTCCCAGTCATGAGAAAAATAATGAAGGCAGGTTTGGGTACCAGAAATGGGGTTGTTGCTCTGATCTTACTTGGCCAGGTAGGTTAAAAGCCTTTGGACCTGGCATGTGGAAAGAGTACGAAAGAGTTTGGAAATATTCGCTGAAGAACCATCGCTGGCATGCCTTAGCTGTACTTGATGGGGATTCTGGTCAGAGTTCAAAGACCGAAATTCCAGTAGCAATGCAGCTGGTAAAGACCACGCTCAGGAGGTTTCTGTTGGGAGGAAAGACTGTATTGAGTGTTGGACTCCAGATCATGCATGTTATACTTTCTCACATCCATACGCTTCCTGAGACTGAGATTAAGGCCAGTAACCTAATTAATTTTGCAGAAGAAGTTTCAAGGCAGTCCAATTTTGTGTCAGGGGCATGGTTAATGTTTTATGAACAAAGAGCTGAGCAGAATTTAAAACATTTTGAGTTTGGCCTGAAAGGAAGAAGCAGAGGACCTGATTACTGAGAAGGAATAGAAGAGACACGACGAGCTGAGGACATCATGAGAATGAGTAGAACTCAAGCTTTTGCAGCATACAAGTTACAAAAGTGAAAGACTTTGCTTTTAGAAAGCCCAGAGCACCAGTTTCTAGAGTGGTGGTGTCGTAGGAAAGTTTTCCTCAGGACTGGCTTCAGAGCGCTCAGCAATTCAGGCATGCAACCCCTCAGCCAAGAGAGAGTGAAGCCTGGCTATTGTTATAGATGGTGGCAGATTTTGCTGTCAGCTACATAGTGCTGATTTTAGGTGCACACAGAATGCAAGAGCTGTGGGACCAGGAAGGCTTCCACTTAGATTCCAGAAGCATGGGAGGCCAGGCAGTGTGTTTCTGAAGGGTAATGTGGGAAGCTGAAGTTGTAGTGCAGACCCAAGAAGGCTGGAGAAGCCAACAGTGTGGAGTCTCCAAGGAAAGAAATTTTAGCATTATTGCTTGATTTTTCTATGCATCTTTGATATATTTGGGGCCAAAACCCAAGATAGTCCTCCCCAGAGGACTTTCTAGCCCTATCCTAAGCCTTTGCATTGATAAAATCGCCCAGTGACATCCATTCCTCAGACTGCATTTCAGACCGTCCCTGCCAGCTGCCTCAGAGCAGGTGAGACACTTTCCTCCAAGCTCTGTCCAGCTCACGGTGGCCGCCCCACAGCCCCTCCCAATTCCACGTCCCTTCACCCATCGAGACTCCTCTCTCTCAGCCCTCACCTGCCAAGACTTATTCCTCTTTAGCCCTCCACCCACCAAGACTTTTCTCCCTTTAACCACTCACCCACTGAGACAGAGAGGCTTTTTTTGACTTCTGTGTCCCGTAAGTCTGACAGTGTCCAGGAAGACTATCTTCCTCAGTGTTTCACCAACTGCAGGGACAACTGTCTTGGTCATCCATCTTCCTAATGTTCTCATTACACCTTTCTGGGCTCCATAGGGACTACTGCTCTCTCTGTCCTCCTTCCTCTCCTTTGGCCTCTTTAAGAACCTAAATCTCACCATCTCTACCCTGATCGGAAGCCCAAATGCTTAACTTCTTTTAATACTGCCCGGTCAGAGTATACGCACGCAAATCGCTCTCAATGTCCAGAAAACAGCACCTGTGATTTTTTCCATCTTGCAGGACAGATCATTATTGTCAAAAGGCGAGAGATGGTCTCAAGGAGCATATATTCAGGCATTCTTCACACTCCACGGCCTTCCCGCCGTGTGTTCTCTTCCGCGACGCCTCCTTCTTTCCCTCCTACCTGCACTCTTTCCAGTCCCTCCTGCGGCTGATTCCTCCCTGACTACAGACCCAACCGACCTTGTTTCCTTTGGAAGCTGCCAGGCCCACCTCCCGGGCCCTCCTGCTGCTGGCAGTCAGCCCCCTGCTGAGCTTTCTGTCACTTTCCCCAGTCAGTCCCTGCTCCCCCGCCAGGCCTCCTGTCCTTCTGACACTATCCCTTGACTCTAACCCGCCTGCTATCTGATGTGCTGGGCCCTAGTCCACCCCACACCTGATTCACACTACAGTTTGTTCTCTGGCCCCCTGCCCCTTGTTTTAACTCCAAACCACTGTCCCTTGTCCCTCAGTTCCTGCCCTCCAAGGTAGCAGGGGCAGAAGGAATAGTCAAGGTCCATGTTTTTTCCTATCTGACAGTCTTCTCCCAAGTTAACCTCTTCAGACCCTGTTCAATATATCCAAGAATTCTAATAACTCAGTCATATCACCTCACATGGGATGATTTAAATATTACCCTTGCCTCCAGTTGAATGAAAATGAGTACTCTTACTCTCCCTGGCCCAATCTTATGAGGATGAGTGCCAATTTACTCAGGTCTAGTGGATGCCACAGCTGTGCCCCAGGAGGAACCAAACTAGAAAGTGGAACTATCAGGCAGGAACTGAGAACATAGCTGACCAAGACTTCATGGTTGACCTCATAATACAGGGACCTTGCAGGTGGGGCCTAAAGCAGTTAATTTTGATAAACTCAAAGAAACCAGTCAGATCAGAAGTGAAAAGCTGGTCCAGTCTATGGCCTGCCTGGCCGCTGCTCTTACACAGTGTGCAGTTAGACCCAGAAAATCCAGAAGGGCAATTTACCCTTAAGATGGACCTCTGCCTCAGACATTCATTAAAAAAAAAAAACTGCAAAAACAGGAGACTGGCCCTCAAATCTTACAGTAGGAGCTAATCAATTGTCTTGTACTTTTTTAAAAAATGTTTTATCTTTGGGCCAGAGATTTAGCTCAGTGGTTCTGATGCCTGTCTAGCAAGCGCAAAATCCTGGTTCAATCCAGGTAACCACATTCAATGATATGATATTGGGCGTGGAGCCTCACACGCACCAGCAATCAGCACCACACCCCACAGTGCCGGGCATGGTGGCTCACGCCTGTAATCCCAGCACTCGGGAGGCAGAGGCAGGAGGATTGCTGAGTTCAAGGCTTGCCTGGGCTACATAGTGAGCTCAGGGCCAGCCTGAACTACAAAGCAAGACCCTGTCTCAAAACACAAACAAACAAAAAAACAGGGTGATGGAGGAAAAGAAAGAAGGAGAGAGAGGAGAACAAGGGATGGGAATGCAGCCCAGGTTCCTTTTCCAGTAAGGCAATGGAGCCCAGGGGTTTAAAGCAAACGAGGAAATGAGTGCACCCATAAATTTACAGATGGGAAATATAGAAAAAAAAATTGACAAATGGGTGGAAGACTCAGAGGCTGGAATGTGGTGAGAATTTGCTGGGTTAAATAACAAGTTGGGGTGGGGGGGGGCATGCAGAGTCAAACAGAAAACAAAGGTGAGGGGTACAGGCCAGGCCAGGTTCTGAAAGCGTAATCCAGAGCAATTCAGAAGGCTGAGCCGCCAGGTTGGGGAGATTTAGTAAGACCACCCCCATGCCATTTTAATTTTATTTTACTTTGCATTAGGGAAGATCTCAGAATGGCTGGAGTGTGGTGGCCCACATCTATTATCTAAGCACAGAAGCACCAAAAAAGAAAAAAAAAAAGAGGAGAGAGAAAAGAAAATGAAGATGAAAAAGGGAAGGAAGGAGGGAGAGAGAAAGAAAAGACAGGAAAAGAGAAGAGAAAGAAAAGAGCCTTGGGCTGGGGATTTAGCTCAAGTGGTACCGTGCCTACCTTGGAAGCAGAAGGACCGGAGTTCGATCCCCAGTAGCGGGTGGGGGGAGGTTTGGGTACGATAAGATACCTACTTTTGGGGTCTGCCCATCAATCCGATAGAGCCAATCCGTGCCCCTCGCAGATCTCGCACCTGCCTCGTTCCTACAGGTCAGAGGCTGTTCACCTTGGAGTCCTGCTGCCCACATGGTACCGCGCGAGGTTCACGGCCCTCCTTCCCGTGTTCGGCCGCTGTCCGCCGGGAGCCCTGCTCCACCGGCCTCCAAAGTTCTTGTCTGGATTCTGCTGCTACCGCCAAGATCTGCACCTGCGGCGGCTCCAGTCCGCGGCGGCCTCCTCCTCTCCCCTCCCGGCTGGGGTGCAGAGGCCTTTCCCCGGCGAGGGAGCGGACCCCGACCCAGCCCGCTGCCCCCGGAGCCCGCTCCGGTCCAGACCCGATGCTGGCGACAGCCAGGTCCGGGCCCGACGCTGCAGGCGAGCTGTTCCGAGCTGCCTGGCGGCTCCCTGGGCCCCGCGCCCCGCCTTCTTCATCAGCCGGCGCTTGTTCTGGGGTCTGAGTGTCGGAGTCCGGCGCCTGAACGCCGCAGGCGGTTCTTCCAGCAGCGCTGGCTCTGCCGCCTACAGGGGCCGCTGAGCACTCGGGTTCCTCACTCTTTGAAGTCGGAAAACAGAAGATGGGAGGTGGGAGTGGGACAAGCCACATCTGCGAAGCAAGAGGTGTGAGCTCAAAGCTCCCCTCTTATGTGGAGCTGTGGGACGGCACTGGTAGGACCCGCTGCGCTTCCTCCTCAGTTAGCCCAAGTAGCTGTGCTGCTTGGTGATCTAAATTTCTGCAGTGATCTACTTCCGGGGACTCCTTATTCTCCAACTTCTACCAGAATCTTCCTTCTCTTCTTGATGCTGAGCCACCATCCTGACCTGGACCCGTGGCTGGTCTTTGAATCAATAAAAAAGGGTCATGGACGTTGTTGTGCCAGAGGTTTTGAGACCTGCCTCCAGCTCTTGGGCTTCTGTGCGCCCTCTCTCCAAAATGTAGCTTGGCACTGTGGATGCTGCACCTCTGCTCGCTCTCTCAGCACCTTGGCGTCTCTTGGCGCCCCTTCTGTTGTCCGGGCCCTGCCCCTTCCCTCCTCTTAATCCTTCGCTGGCTTCCTATTGCTCCAAGAAAAAAACTATAAAGTCCTTCTGTGACCGTCAAATAGAAACCACATCTGGATTTAGGGGGAAAAAATAACATAAGTCACAAGGATTTAAACAAAACCATTGTTTTGAAATAGGGTTACACTGTGTTGCCTGAACTCAGGCTGGTCTTGAGCTCTCTATGTGGTACACGCTGGCTTCAAACTAATGACACAGACTCCCATGGCTGGAATTATAAGCAATGCATTACCACTCTCTGGGGTCTGCTGAATAGAGTATGCCCAAAGCGGGCTGTGAGCAGTTCAGGCTGTAAAGAGTCAACCCCGCAGTTGGCTTGTTTTGAGAAGCCAGTCTGGCAGAAGCCTACATGCCAAGGTCAGAGTGACTCACACTCAAATCCTGTTCCCAGGGTTAAAACCTTCTGTGTTAGAAAGATACAGTTAATTATTAACCACAACCTGTATTTTGTCTGTCCTGTTCCTAATTCAAGAATGCTTTGTCTCTTCCTTCACAAGCCTTATCTGTATCCACAGTGTATCCACAGCAACTCCGTGATATCCCTCCTCGGAGCCCCTTACCTCAATCTAACTGTGATGTCACCAATAAATATCAACCGCTCTGGGCGAGCAGGGCCTTGGCTTGTTCAGCCTTGCTTGCAGGCGTATCAGTCATCCTGACTCCCCCTTTCTCTGTCTCTTTAATTCTGTTTTTGAGTTTTTCTTTTAACTTTGCATGGTAGCACTGAGCAGCAGTTGGGACCTGCCTGGGAGGCGGGTGTCTAATACATCACAAAGATTATTGCAAGGGAGAGGACAAGGGACTAAGCAACAGGAAGAACACTTGAAGAGAAGTGCTCTTGATGTACAAGGTCCCTGGTTTGATCCCGGTAACCACATACAACAATACCAGGTGTGGTGACTCCCACCCAGCAGCAATCGGCACCACATACCACAACATGGGGTGTGATGGCTCACACCTGTCATCCCAGTACTTGGGAGGCAGAGGCAGGAGGATTGCTGAGTTCGAAGCCAGCCTGGTCTATATAGTGAGCTCAGGGCCAGCCTCGACTACAAAGGGAGACCCTGTCTCAAAAAAAAAAAAAAGACATTAAAGATAGGTAATAGTAAGCTACATAATAGACTATTTTCAAAGGAGAAGAGAATTAGAATTCAATTAGAATTTCAATCTTTCCTTCTTTCTCTTTCTCTTTTTTCCTCTCTTTCTCTCTCTCTCTTTCTTTCTTT
Organism: Thryonomys swinderianus; assembly: GCA_004025085.1. NCBI lineage: Eukaryota > Metazoa > Chordata > Mammalia > Rodentia > Thryonomyidae > Thryonomys > Thryonomys swinderianus. The sequence goes on from PVIC010010619.1 coordinate 15,887, forward strand.
CTTTCTTTCTTTCTTTCTTTCTTTCTTTCTTTCTTTCTTTCTTTCTTTCTTTCTTTCTTTCTTTCTTTCTTTCTTTCTTTCTTTCTTTCAGACAGGGTCTCGCTTTGAGGTTGAGGCAGGCCCTAAGCTCACTATGTAGCCCAAGCAAGCCTCGAACTCACAGCAGTCTTCCTTTTTTTGCCTCCTGAGTGCTAGAATTACAGGTGTGAGCCACTGTACCTGGCACTGTGGTATGTAGTACTGATTGCTGGTGATGCATCACCATGCCCAGTATTGTTGTATGTGGTTACCAGTGATTGAACCAGGGACCTTGTGTTTGCTAGGCAAACAGGTGCCAAAACCACAGAGCTAAATCTTCGGCCCAATTTTTCTTTATTTTTAACCGGGGTCTTAGAAAGTCTAAATTGGCTGGGCTGAACTTCAGTTTATAATCCTCCTGTCTCAGTCTCACAAAATGCTTTGGATCATGGTTAAAGGTCCCTGGAGTATTGTCTGTGTATGTCTTTATCCTCCTTGAACCATGACCTGAATTATCTTATGCAGTCATGGAGCCTAAGGTCAAACCTGCCAGCACAGGATAAAACACTAAACTCAAAGAATACTGGAGGGGAGAAATCTGCAGTCTAGAAAGAGGAACAGGAAGATTGGCAGATAGAAACAAACTGACCCAGAGAGAAGCACAGAGAGACACAAAAGGTAAATTATCAGCCCATATGATCAGAGGTGGATAGTTCTCACATCTGCATCTGCCACACAGAGACCCCATTTTTTTTTTTTTTTTTGAGACAGGGTCTCACTTTGTAGTTCAGGCTGGCCCTGAGCTCACTCTAGCCCAGGCAAGCCTTGAACTCAGCAATCCTCCTGCCTCTGCCTCCCAAGTGCTGGGATTACAGGTGTGAGCCACCACGCCCGGCACTGTGGTATGTGGTATTGAGGGCTGGTGGGCGTGAGTCTCCAGGCCCAGCATTGTATGTGGTTACCAGTGATCGAACTCAGGACCTTGCACTTGCAAGGCAGGTGCCGGAACCATTGAACTAACCCTCCAGCCTGAGACCCCATATTTTTAACGACTCTGGGCTGAGTTGAGGATCCTCAGGACCAGTAAGGCCAGTGATGTACTTCAAGCACAAAGGCTGCTCTGTCCATGAACTCCAGCTAAAACTACTGTTTCAGTTTGAATCTGAAGACAGGAAGAATTTTATGTGCCTGCTCAAAGGCAACCAGGAGCAAGCATTTCCCTCTTTCTCCCACAAAGACAGTCTGTTGTGCCCAAACCTTCAACTGAATGGATACAACCCACCGCTGCCTGCACTGGGCTGGGACCCCTGGGTAAACCATTCTACCTATCCTTGTATTAAGCACAAGAGACATTCTCACAGAAGTATCCAGAGTAGTGTTTTACTCTGTTATGGTTTTATTTATTTTTTGGTACTAGAGGTCAAATTCAGGACCTATTACTTGTGAGGCAGGCACAGGACAGTGTCATTGAGCTAAATTCCCAGCCAGAATAATGTTTGAATAAATACCTGGGTGCTCTGTTAGTCAGGAAAGTAGATATCTGAAATGCCTCATCATCTGTGATATTCAAAATACAGAGGGGCAAGCAATGAAATTCCAACATTTTCCCAGATCTCAGAGCTCCAGTATTAAATAGCTTGTGTATCAAATATTTCATTTCATACCAGTGCTCAATACATTCTGTGGTGACTGGTTTTATGTTAAGTAAAGTTCAACACTGTCATGAGCTGAGTTGGGGATTTAGCTCTGTGGTTCCAGTATCTGCCTGGCAAGCACAAGGTCCTAAATTCAATTCCTGGTACCACATACAACAATGCTGGGTATGTTCCCTCACGCCTGTAATCCTAGCACGGGGGAGTTCCAGGCTGAACGGGCTACATAGTGAGTTCAGAGCCAGCCTGAACTACAAAGCAAGACCCTGCCTCAAAAAACTAAAACTATACGGGCTGTTGACTTATCTCTGTGGTTCTGGCATCTACCTGGAAAACGCAAGGTTTTAAATTAGATTTCTGGTAACCACATACCACGATACTGGGCGTGGTGGCTCACTCCTATAATCCCAGCACTCAGGAGGCAGAGACAGGATTACTGTGAGTTTGGGGCCAGCCTGAACTACAAAGTGAGACCCTGTCTCAAAAAAACAAAACAAAACAGGGCCGGAGGGTTAGCTCAGTGGTTCCGGTGCCTGCCTCGCAAGCGCAAGGTCCTGAGTTCGATCCCGGTAACCACATACAATGCTGGGCATGGAGACTCACGCCCACCAACAATCAATACCACATACCACAGTGCCGGGCGTGGTGGCTCACGCCTGTATTCCCAGCACTTGGGAGGCAGAGACAGCAGGATTGCTGAGTTCAAAGCTTGCCTAGGCTACATAGTGAGCTCAGAGCCAGCCTGAACTACAAAGCGAGACCCTGTCTCAAAAAAAAAAATTAATTAATAAAATTGAAATCTTTCAAATGGGTAGATGATGAGATGTCTTATCAGAGACCTCTGCAAGGTGAGTTCCTACATTGCAAATATAAAAGAAACAGCCAAAGGAAGAATTAAAGAGACAGAGAAGGGGGAGTCAGGATGACTGATGCGCCTGCAAGCAAGGCTGAACAAGCCAAGGCCCTGCTCGCCCAGAACGGTTGATATTTATTGGTGACATCACAGTTAGATTGAGGTAAGGGGCTCCGAGGAGGGATATCACGGAGTTGCTGTGGATACACTGTGGATACAGATAAGGCTTGTGAAGGAAGAGACAAAGCATTCTTGAATTAGGAACAGGACAGACAAAATACAGGTTGTGGTTAATAATTAACTGTAACTTTCTAACACAGAAGGTTTTAACTCTGGGAACAGGATTTGAGTGTGAGTCACTCTGACCTTGGCATGTAGGCTTCTGCCAGACTGGCTTCTCAAAACAAGCCAACTGCGGGGTTGACTCTTTACAGCCTGAACTGCTCACAGCCTGCTTTGGGCATTCCCAATAAGGTGTCCCCCACAGTTTCTCCATCCCTCACATATGAACTTTCAAAAGCATGACTCCGCAGTGGCGGGATATATCTGCCAAAAGGTAACAACTGGTTCAGGCTGGGAGGAGTTGATGGACAAAAAGTGTTTACATATATTGGAGGAGAGTGAGAGAGACAGAGATTAAATAAAAAGATAAACATATCCACTGTTGTAAACTTCCATGATCAGGGTTTATTATGGAGGAAAACGATCTAAAAAGACCCTTTGGGACAGGAGAACTCACCATGGCTGTATTCCTAGTGCTCTAGGGACTGAGGCAGGAGAATCGTATGTTCAGCTCCGTTTAACATCTTCAGGACTGAGCAAGACTCTATGGAAGAGTTTTTTTTTGTTTTTGGTTTTGTTTTTTTTTTTTTTTGAGACAGGGTCTCGCTTTGTAGTTCAGGCTGGCCCTGAGCTCACTATGGAGCCCAGGCAAGCCTCGAACTCAGCAATCCTCCTGTCTCTGCCTCCCGAGTACTGGGATTACAGGCGTGAGCCACCACGTCCGGCTATGAAAGAGTTTTTTAAAAAGGAGCAGAGAAAAAAAAATAAAAAGGAGCCGAGGAAGTAGTTTAAAGTCACTAGGTTCAATTCCCAAAAGCACAAAACAAAAAGAAGGAATTTTTAAAAACAGGCTTATTGGGGAATAATGACAGAAAGATTGGGAAATACTGGTCTTCAGCAGGGTCTGTTCAGATTTCCTGTGAGAACTGTGAGCAACCCTATGCATTTGAAAGCAGATACTCATAAATACATTTATTTCTCTTTTACATTAATAGTAAAGTTTTGTTTTTGACAGGTTTTTGTCTTTTCACTTAAAATTTACCCGTTTATAATATGAGGGTGATAGAGAAGAAACCCCCACCCTTGGTTCATGCTAGAAATGTGTTCTAGCACTGAGCTACTCCCAGCCCTACCTAGAACCCATCTTAGATATCACACCACATCCCTGAAGAAAGCTTGCTGGATCCTTTTCACAGCTACATAGAATGTGTCTTGAGATGTTTTCTAAAAGTTCTTACTTATTGATTAAATTTTCTATAGTGTTGGAGATAAACTTGGGCCTCATACATGGTAAGCATACAGTGTAACACTGAACAGACCTCAGCCACTGTCTTGTGTTTCAACCCAGTTTATTTAATCCATGTTCATGGATGGTTATATAACCTATCTCCTATTTGTCACTGTATAGCACTGCCCTGTGGAGCAGGTAATTTCACTTGTATCATTTCTTATATGATTCAACTGAATCAGTAGGAGAAATTCTTGGAAGCATTGTAGCTGAGGGAGAAGATGTGTGCATTTGTTATTTAAATAACAACTATGGTACATCCTTCATGAAGATTTTACCAAAACCCTTCCTAACCGCCAAGGTGAAAAAGTGCCGTTGTTCCCCCAGCCTCATCAAGGGTGAGTATATCAAAACTTTTTATCTTTACTAATTTTAGTCTAAATGGGTCTAAAATAACAGAATATTATAATGTTCATCTTTCTTATGAAATAAAAACTCATCCTCATGCTGGGCATGGTGGCTCACACCTGTAATCCCAGCACTCGGGAGGCAGAGGCAGGAGGATTGCTGAGTTGGAGGCTTGCCTGTGCTACATAATGAGTTCAGGGCCAGTCTGAACCTCAAAAGAGACCCTGTCTCAAGAAAACAAGGCAAAACAAAATCATCCTCTATATCTAAGAGTAATTCATATTTCCCTTGATGTTCCTTTCCTTATTAAAACTTTTCATGGACTATCGCAATTATTATTCTTTTCAGTTCTTTATATATGACAGGCATTATTCCTATTTTGAATTACAATTTCTATTCCACTTGTAACTTTTTTCAAAATCATTTCCTTTATTTTCATGTGTCTTTTGATGCTGTTCCAAGTGATTTTTTTTTTTTTGAGACGGTCTCGCTTTTGTTGTTCAGGCTGGCCCTGAGCTCACTATATAGCCCAGGCAAGCCTCGAACTCAGCAATCCTCCCGTCTCTGCCTCCCGAGTGCTGGGATGACAGGCGTGAGCCACCACGCCCGGCACTGTGGTTTGCGGTGTTGATTGTTGGTGGGCGTGTCTCCACGCCCAGCATTCTATGTGGTTACCGGGGATCGAGCTCAGGACCTTACGCTTGCGAGGCAGGCGCCGGAACCACTGAGCAAACCCTCTGGCCCCCGAGTAAACGCTTCTTAATGGAGGCTGAGCCAGGTCAGCACCCTGGGAGAGAAACTGGTCGAGACGTGCTGGGATGCAGTCTCTCACTTGAGTTCGGCTCACACCCGTCAGTATTCCCTCGGCTGTCACTCTCAGTGCAGGGGCGGGAAAATTACCGTCGAAGGGGCGGGGCGTACGACATATCCAATCAGGTGGCCAGGAGGAGGGCGGTTTCCTGGCGCCAAAGCGCAGCTTCCGGGCCTAGGGAGAGCCTCCGCGGTTGGTTAAACCACTGGCTGTAGAGTTTTTGCTGGCTGCTGGCTGCGCTGAAAGGACCCCGGGAGACCCACCAGCTACAAAATGGTGACGTTGTGAGACGGGCGCCCTAAGATGGGTTGGGTCGGGAAGGGTGAAGTTGGGGTGGAAGCGGTACGAACAGCAATGGCGGACGGCGCCTCTCGCCGCTCCCGAGTCAGCTTCCCCCGGATCTCGGGGCAGTGCCCACCGCGTCCCTCCGCACAGCTTCGAGCAGGTCAATTTTGTGTATACATCACCTGTCTCTTCACAACCTGGAGTGCAGTGTCAGGCAGCTGCAACCCACAGCCGCGTCACCACCTGTTGGAGGAAAGTGGAGATTGCGGGGAGACCCTGGTTCGGGGGGCCGAGCAGTGCTGAGCAGGATCCCTGGTCTCCTTCGCCCCTCCAGCAAACCTGGTGGAGTTCAGTTTTATAAATTTCTGTGATGCAGGGTGTCAAACCCACTGCTTCTCTGCTGAGGCCAGTACTCCTTTGAAATGAGAGTTAATTGCTGAAAGTCCAATGTCTCCAAATCGCAAAACTCAGGATAGGTGATCACTAATACCTTGAGACTTGAAATAAAAGTGTGCCAGGTGGGTGGTGCATGTCTGAATCCAAACACTCAGGAGACTGAGGCAGAAGGATTGGTGACTTTGAGGCTAGTTCTGGCCACCTGCTGAGTTCAAGGGTAGCTTGGACTACATAGACCCTGTGTCACAAAACGAACGAAGAAAGAGAGAGGGAGAGGGAGAGAAAAAGAAGGAAAGAAAGGAAGGAAGGAAGGAAGAAATGTGAGACATTTCCGGAGTAGTATTTGCTAAGCATACAATGAACCCCTTGCTTTGTAGTTCAGGCTGGCTCTGAGCTCACCATGTAACCCAGACAAGCCTCAAACGCAGCAATCCTCCTGGTTTTGCCTCCCGAGGGCTGGGATTACAGGCGTGAGCCACCGGCTATTTACTATAAGTTGAGGATAGATTTTTTTTAATAAAGTCTTTTCTACTTCCTTATCAATAAAAATATTTTCCATGATTTTTTAATCTGCAGGTTAATTTCATCAAGGATAATCTTTGCTAAACACAAATCCGGTTACTTTTGTCATATTTTTTAAAAATCACCTTAACATTTAATTTTTTTTTTTTCAGTACTAGTGATACAACTCAGGCCCTTGTGCTTACAAGATATGGTATGGTACCATTTCAGCTAAATCTCCAGCCCTTAAAGTCACCATAACATTTGTGTATTTACAGTTTTATATCTGAAGCTTTTCCACTTTTACTTTTTTGTGTATTTACAGTTTTATATCTGAAGCTTTTCCACTTTTACTAGATCGGAAAGTCATTTTCTGACTTTTTTACAGTTTCTTATTTCATATTTTTGTCTTATATCCACCTGGAGTATATCTTTGAGTGATGAAAGGTCAGGTTTAGTTGACCTGGAAAATGTATGATTTACCATCATAAATGGATGATCAGTGACATATTCCTCTTGATTTGTATTGCCAGCCATATAAAATGCCATTTTGGAATAAAGCAGAAATATTTTTAATATTTCTTGTAAATTTAGTGTGTCTAAATGTTGTCTCCTCTTCAGATTTAAATGACCACATACTGTAGTCTGTCCAGAAAAGGGAAAGAGCAACTTCTTTTTTGAGACAGGGTCTCGCTTTGTAGTTCAGGCTGGCCCTGAGCTCACTATGTAGCCCAGGCAAGCCTCGGACTCAGCAATCCTCCTGCCTCTGCCTCCTGAGTGCTGGGATTACAGGCGTGAGCCACCATGCCCAGTATTGTGGTATGTGGTATTGATTGTTGGTGGGCGTGAGTCTCCATGCCCAGCATTATATGTGGTTACCGGGATCGAACTCAGGACCTTGCGCTTGCGAGGCAGGCGCCGGAACCACTGAGCTAACCCTCCAGCCCAAGAGCAACTTCTTTTTATGTAGTTTGATTAAAAGCATAATTTGTATTTATAGTGCATTGCATCTTATTCGGATTACCTCCATTGTATTTTTCTGTTAGGTTTTGGGACAGGGTTTCCCTGTATAGTCCAGGCGACCTTGAATTCATTATGTTGCCCAAGCTGGTCTAGAACTTGTGTTGATCTTCTGCCTTAACCCCTGCTTGTTTTTGATGTCCTGGTGAATGAAATGTTGTTTTCCTTTATTGAATGTTTAACTTATGAATTTTTTTTTGGATTAGTTGAGTTTCTTGAACACACCAGATTGTTGGGCTTATTTTTTGACCCAGTCGTGCTGCCAGTCTGTGTCTTTTCATTGGAGAATTAAAGGCATTAATGGAGAGAGCTTAATGAGATGTGTTGGTTATCTACTGTTGTTGCCTTGTTTCTTGTTTGTTCAGACAGTCTTACTGTGTAGTTCAGTAAGTAACCTTGAACTCATTATATAGTCTAGATTGGCTTTGAATTCCTGGGATTTTTTCAGCCTTAGTCTCTTAAATCCTGCAATTACAGGTGTGTACAACCGAACCCAGTTTATCATTGCCTTTCTTATCTGTTGATGTAGTCTTTGTTTTCCTATTCCTGATGTTTTATTATACATTCACTTCACTAGTTTCTTCTGTATTTAGGTATTCCACTTGTTACTGGAGTATTGAGAATATTTTTAACTGTTTTTCTTCAGAGATGATTTTACACTCTGTTATGCCCAAGTCCCACTGAGAAAATCTCTCAGTATACGACATGATCTTAAAGTCCAATCAAGAGCTTTATTACTCAGCTGAGGGCCATCCTCCAATCTGGAAAAAGGCACCCACTTACACTAACACACAGTATTTAAAGGTAAAATTTATTGCCCCCCCATCTGTTACCAAGAAGTTTCTTTGCGGAAGTGATTAGATCTTTCTATTTTTAAAGTGCAGAAGTGAGTTGTTACAGAAGCCAATAGCAATGATTAGATCACTGGTTACTATAGGATAGTAAGTTTTAAAAACATACAATCTGCGGCTGTGTGCATGGGTTGGGTGGACAGTTCCCAAGGAGACAAGTGCACAGGGAGGTTCCAGGACACAAGTGGAGGTTTTTAACAAAATGGCTGTGTTTATGTCGAGTTGGGTCTTACAACTCATGTCTTCTGAGCTATTTTTGTTTTTCATGGAACTATGTTACTTGCATTTATTTTGAAGGTTAGCTTTACTGGGTAGGTTATGTGTGTTGGAAATTACTTGCTCTTAGGGCTTAAAATATTTCACTTCAAGCTCTTCTGCTTTACAGGGTTTCTGCTGAGAAGTCAGCTGTGATTCTAATTAGCTTGCTTTTATATTTGATGTTTTGGGTTTTCCCTAGGTACCTTTAAAACCCTGGGATTTTTCTCTGGATATCTTGGACTTTATATTAAGGGCCTCTGTGAGCTTCTTCCATCAAATTTTTAGTGTTCTATAAGGATTGCTTACTTATATTTCAAACTCTTCCTATATTTGAGAAACTCTTTAATGATTTCTGTAAGAATGTTACTGCGTCCATCTGTGTTATCTTCTAGTGTTTCTCTAGATCCAATTAGCTTTAGGTTGGTTGGTCCTCTGATTCCCATCTAGTAGTTGCTAGATAATCATCTCTGGTTCTCTCATTTTCTTTTTAGATTCTTTGAGCCCTTTGTCATAATTCACTGTTTCGTCCTCAATAACAGATACTGTGTCTTCACGTTGTTCATTTCTGCAGTGTATGAGTTCTATAGTTTTTTATTTCAGATACTTCTGTCTTGACATCTTTTTTAGGATTCCATATCCTTTTGACTATCATTCAAATTTTGAACTGTTTTGGGTAACTTGTTCAGTTTTTTTCCTCTCCACCATGGGCATATTGAGTGAGATTTCTAAGTACTATTGTTTTATTTTCTGTTTGAATTCATCTATTTTCCTCATCCTTTTAAGAATTTTTCATAGATTTCTGCTCACAGTGTTTTTCTTCTCCCCATGTGACCCTTTGCTCTCCCTTCAGAGAATTAGAGGCATTTCAGAGATCTTCTGTTTCCTTCCTTCCCCTTCTCCTTCACAGATGTATGGGCAAAGATTATGAAGCTGTTATGTAATTAGAAGAGAATAAATGGGAAGACTAGGTACAAAATTGGTGTTGAGAAATGGGAATGGGAAGAGATTCTATGATTGTTTTACATTTTAGAGAAAAAATAGAGGAAACAAAAGAAAAGTCAAGAATGAGTACAGTGAAGAAAAAAGTCAAGTAAAGGAGATATGGATAAAATTAGGAGAGATATAAAGGGAGAAGGAAGAAGATTCCCTTACCCTCCATAACCTGTATTGGGAGAAAAAGGTAAAAAGAGCAGATATAAGCACACATATACATACAAGCTCATAAAAAGAAAAAGGGTAAATAATGAATAAAATGAGGGAGAAAGTTACAGAAGGAGGAAGATAGAGCAGAATAAAACATTCAAAAATAAAAGAATAAAATAAACATAAAAGTGAAAAATACAGGGCCAGAGGGTTGGTTCAGTGGTTCCAGCGCCTGCCTCGCAAGTGCAAGGTCCTGAGTTCGATCTCCGGTAACCACATACAGTGCTGGGCGTGGTGGCTCACGCCTGTAATCCCAGCACTCAGGAGGCAGAGACAGGAGGATTGCTGAGTTTGAGGCTTGCCTGGGCTACACAGAGAGAGCTCAGGGCCAGCCTGAACTACAAAGCAAGACCCTGTCTCAAAAAAAAGGAAAAATATTACAATCAAATAAAGAATAGTTAAAGTTTCCTTTTGTTTTGGGCATGTGGCTCTTTTCCTCAGCCAAGGGTAAGGGAGTTGTTTTTTTGTTGTTGTGTTTTTTTTGAGACAGGGTCTCGCTTTGTGGTTCAGGCTGGCCCTGAGCTCACTATGCAGCCCAGGCAAGCCTCGAACTCAGCAATCCTCCTGTCTCTGCCTCCCTAGTGCTGGGATTACAGGCGTGAGCCACCACGCCCGGCACTGTGGTATGCGGTATTGATTGTTGGTGGGTGTGAGTCTCCACGCCCAGCATTGTATGTGGTTTCCGGGGACCCAACTCAGGACCTTGCGCTTGCAAGGCAGGCGCCGGAACCACTGAGCTAACCCTCTGGCCCAAGGGAGTTTTTTTTTTAATGCAACATACTGCTGGATTCTGTTTTTCTGATGCCGTCTATGTCTATTAGACAGCAGAAGCCATTAATATTGAGAAATATTATTGAGGTGTACTGATTAAGTACTATTACTGAATTTTTTCTTTGTTGGTGACTTCTTTGGCTTTTTTTTTTTGGTATCACTTTTGTTGTTTGCCAGTTGACCTTGGTTGTTTTCATTTTCTCTGGGCTCTTAGCTGTACAGCCACTAGGCTTTTCATGAGCGAGATCTGGTCCTATGAGTAGTTCATTAAGTAAATTGATCACTAAATGAGGAATTGTAAAGAGCTTATACATTACAATATTTGAGTTTCAAAGGAAACTCAAACTTGACTTTTTTATTTGCATAACTCTTACGTGAGTACTGTAATATATAACAACATAAAACTATAATACTTATACTGTATAGTATAATCAACAAGAATTACAATGGTTTATAAAAGGTGTACTATATAAAATAAAGACATTATGTCTCCACCAACAAGTTCTACAGAATTACTGAAAAACATAAGCCAGATAATATGTAAGTTTGAGAAATGGGTTGTAAGTCTTAAGCAACTGTGTATTTCTGCCTTATGTAGGAACAGTCATTAAATCTGTAGCTTAAGTAATGCATGTATTAGACATCATATTATCAAATTAGGTAAATGAAGACAATTTGTTTTTCTTAAAAACCCACATTCTCCAATAATAACCTTTAAAATATGATAGTCAACCACCAACAAATCACATTAGCTGAGTTCAAGCAGTATTGATCCACACATGCCAGGAAAAGCAGGAACATAAATGATTCAGATAACCCAGGATATTTTCTCATATATCAATGATATTAAAAGTGCTCATCAGTAATCATGATGGAAAAATAGATGCAATCCAGATATGATCTTTAGCAAATCTGTAAAGCACCTAATCCCATGTCTCCTGGCATCTTAGTTTCCATAAATTCTTTTTACATTGACCACATGCTTGATATTACAAAAAGCAGTGTGTCAAAATGCAATTTTGGCTCATTAATAAAGGTGCTTCTTCAGATCATTCCAAAAGACTAATTAAACTAAAATATTACCAACAAGATATCAGAGAACTGGGCCTAGGATTTAGCTCAGTGGTTCTGCCATCTACCTTGCAAATACAAGGTCCCAAGTTCGATTCCTGGTAACCACATACTACAGTGCCGGACGTGGTGGCTCATGCCTGTAGTCCCAGTATTCGATAGGCAGAGGCAGGAGGATTGCTGTGAGTTCAAGGTTTGCCTGAGCTACATTGTGAGTTCGGGGCCAGCCTGAACTACAAAGCAAGACCCTGTCTCAAAAGACAAAAACAAAAAAAGAAAAGAAAGAGTGGAGGGATAAAACTTTCTATGTCTTTGTCATTGCTGTTCTGCCTGTAATGGATGTGATAATGGGTCCCAAAATCGTGCTCCAGGGCCGGAGATTTAACTCAGTGGTTCCGGCACCTGCCTTGCAAGCACCAGGTCCTGAGTTCAATCCCAGTAACCAGAGAATGCTGGGTGTGGTGACTCACGCCTGTCATCCCAGCACTCAGGAGGTAGAGACAAAAGGATTGCTGAGTTTGAGGCTAACCTGGGTTACATAGTGAGCTCAGGGCCAGCCTGAACTACAAAGAAAGACCCTGTCTTTAAAAAAAAAAAAAAAAATCGTGCTCCAAATCACCCTCTTCTGCATCAAAACAGGGAAATCGTCTATTTTTGAAGATGCTTTCTTTTAGTCTCAGTATCCAAATGTATATTATTTGTCATCTTATTACACATTATGGAAATAATACACATTTTGGAGATGTTTGTCTTTTTAAGAATGTATTTATTTGCATGGCATGCTTAACATGTATCTAAAGTAAGATGAGCTACTTGGCATTGTTCATTTAATGGATGGTGTATTGTTTCTGTGATTAGGTCACTAAACAAATGGGGTACCAAATGAGGAGTTGTGTACAGTATATACTTTAGAACATTCAGGACAAAGAAATTGTCCAGCTCAGTGACTGCTTTTATTTGCAAAACTTCTACATGCAGTACTCTAAAATACAGCGGGACATAAAATGACAGTACTATACTGTACAGTACATCCAGCAAAAATTACAGTATTATATAAACAGTTTACTGTACAGGTTCTATCAATATGTGCAAGCCTCTACAAAATATGGGTCTCATAAGTGAGTGGTGGGTGATAAGTCAGAAACAACATCCCTCAGGTACTAAGTCCAGTCAGTCATTAAGTGGTAGGTTCTTACATGAGGAATACCTCTATTGGCTGCCATGTTTCTGCCTAGGATATTCTTGAATGTTTTCTAAAGTGCTGCTTTAGCATTTGTGTCTCTTGAGCTGTTCTTTATGAAATGTCCTTATTGCTCCATCTATTTCCTGGGTAAGTTAAACTAGGTTGAAAGTTATTTATTCTTAGGGTTTCAAATACATCGCTCCAAGCTCTTCTCTTGTGTTAGAGGTGATATTTCATTTCTCTCTACTTTAAGTTTTGTTATGGTTTTTGAATATCAACAGTAAAATAAGGATATGCCTTGGTGAACTTTCTTCATCATAGTTTTTTTGTTTTTGTTTTTGTTTTTTTTGAGACAGGGTCTCACTTTGTAGTTTGGGCTGGCCCTGAGCTCACTATGTAGCCCAGGCAAGCCTCCAACTCAGCAATCCTCCTGCCTCTGCCTCCCAAGTGCTGGGATTACAGGCATGATCTACTACACCTGGCATTGTGGTATGTGGTACTGATTGTTGGTGGGTGTGAGTCACCAACCTGGTATTCTTATATGTGGTTACTTGAGATTGAACTCAGGATCTTGCGCTTGCTAGACCAGGCCCTGGAACCACCGAGCTAAATATCTAACCCTTTCATCATAGTTTTTGGTATCTAGTAAGCCCTACTTCTATTTTTTAACTCTATTCATCTTTGCAATTGTTTTTTTTTTTTTTTTTTTGAGACAAGGTCTTGCTTTGTAGTTCAGGTTGACCCTGAGCTCACTGTGTAGCCCAGGGAAACCTCCAACTCAGCAATCCTCCTGCCTCTGCCTCCCAAGTGTTGGAATGACAGGCATGAACTACCATGCCTGGCAATGATTTCTGTAAACATGTTAATAATTCTAGCTATGCAAGATTCAATTTTTTCTGTAACTTCAATTAGCCTTTGATTGGTCTTCTTAGTGTTTGCTAGTAGCTGCTGGATGTTCTTTTCTTCTGGGTTTTGTTTGGTTGGTCTTTTTGAGTATTTGTGCTAAATTTACCATTTGTCCTCAATTTCCAACTGACTGGTCTGTCCAGGGGCTCTCCCTGGGCTAGGCGTATGCGCCACAGTGTATGGCTGGGAGGGGTCACTCAGTTCCATCATCTTCCCTGGGCTGGATGCATAGTCCTGGCCTGTGGCTATGGGCATGGCATTCTTTGGGTTGGTCCATCCTTACACTCTTCTTATACCTTAAAAGGTTGTATATCTCTATGATAGGAAAGCATTTCATATCAGTGAGCTATAAAGTAGTATGTCTTCCTGAATCTAAGTCCCTTATTAGACATTCTCCAGAAAATACTGTAATACTTTTCATTAGCTTGCAAGTTAACATACATGAATTTTACTTTGTGTTAAATTATAGTTTTGTCTGTGAAAAGTAGTTTCAAGTTTCACAGTGCTAAATACATTCAGCGGAGGAAGGGATGTGTTTCCTAAATTATAATTTGAAAATAGATGTACTTTAAGTGTTATGTCAGAGAAAGTAATTAAATATTCATCTACCCCAGTTCTCTTTCCCCCACATCTGGTCAGTGGGTTCTCTGTGAACCATGCTTTACAGACAGTATAGGAATAAGCGGGGGTTCAACCAGCTAGAGAATCAGTATTCATGTGTAATCCGGCCTGGTCCAAATACCATGCCATCTCCTTTTAATCCAACGGCCTTGGGAGGGTGAGTGGTGATGTGGAATTAATACAGCAACTGGGCTGTATGGTTGGGAACCTTCTTCTTTATTAATTATCAATATCACAGAGGTTACTGCCATTCACACAGGGCACCTTAGGATGTGATTGGATGAGAGGGCGGGTGCAGTGCTCACAGCGAGATATGATTGGATACAAGGGCAAAAGCAGCATTAAGCAATGTATGATTGGTCTGTGTCACCTTCGTCTGTGTGTTGCTATGGTTTCGTAAAGGGACATAGCCTCTTTTTGTCCGCCATATACCTGGAGAAGGGTTTGGCCGCATTCCTGTTCTGCTGTTTCTTTAGTAGTGAATTCCTGTGTAGCATCAAAATTCTTCCTGTGACATGTGTATAAAGAATAAGTGTTTGCTGACCAGGGCATGAAGTGGCCATTTGTGGGACTCAGCCTCAATTCAGCTTTTCATGAGTACATCTGAGATATTTCATGTTGTGAGCCTTACTTTTCCTCCTGGAAATGTATTTCTCATGATTCAGAAGACAGTGACCTTTGAGGATGTGGCTGTGAACTTCACCTTACAGGAGTGGGCTTTGTTGGATTCATCCCAGAAAAAGCTGTATCAAGATGTGATGTGGGAAAACTTCAGGAATGTGACTGCTATAGGTAAGGAAGATATTTCTCATTTATGTAATCAGAGAGCTTCAGTGATTGCTCATCGGTGTAGTTTACTTTACTGGAACATGGAAATAGTTTCATGAACCTTCCAAGCATGGTCATATTATACATAGCATCTACCTGGAAACTAACAGTATTTATGTATTGTAGTGACTCATCATTGTATTTTGTTTTCTACATTTTAGGAAGAAACTGGGATGACCAGCAAATTGAAGTTGAGTACAAAAATTTTAAGAAAAATCTAAGGTAATTTGCATTTACAAGAATGTTCCTACAAGGTTTGACTACACAATATAGAAAAATGCAGAGAGCATGGCATTTATATGTAATCTTAGTACTTGGGTAACTGAGGTAGGAGGATCACCAAGAGTTGAAAGCCACCTATTGAATTTGAGGCCACTTTGAACTACATAGAGAGATCTGTCTCAAAAACAAACAAAATGAATCCATGTTCAGAATTCTTTAAATGCACAAAATTTCTCCAAAGATGCATACATGTTCAGTCTGACAGTTGAATATTTGAAATATCTGAATATCTGAAATGTAGGGAGTATTGACATTATGCCATAAGTGACATCATCTAATGTGTATTAATAAACAAATTGTTTTCCATGCTCAATTATAAAACTTGCATGAAATTATATGAAGGCATTGGTTAAATATATGTATAAAACTGTTTAGTTGAGAGCCAAGTGCAGGATATCTAATTACATATTCGTGTATTTTCAAAAGACTTCTTATCAAATAAACTATGTAAATGTAAAAAGTATGTGTATTTAAATATGGTATATATAATCAGTATTTGCAACACTGGTAACCTTGAGGAAGTATTCCAAATCCAAATGAGTTCTCCTGCTTTCATAATAGCTGTTTTCATGAGTCCTTAAAATCATTTAGTCTACTTATGTTCCAAAATAGAATGTTAGAAAGCATTTTCCCATAATGTTGGTAGGAATGTCATTGTAATATAACATCTTTGGAAATATGTATACAGGTTCCCCCAAAAAGTAAAATTAGAAATTCCATTTTTCCCAGCTATACTTCCACTGGGTATATCTTACCAAAGTTAAGATAATCATATCACACTGATAGAAGTATATCCATATTTGTAGCAGCAAAGCTTATAGAAGTGAAGCTCTGGAAACAGCCTAGATGCCCATTCACAGATGGGTAGAAAGGAAAAGTCAGATAAAGCATTCAGGATAGCTGAGGCACATTCATGCTCAGCCTGGGAAACTTAATAATTGATGAGACTCAATTTCATCATAAAAGATAAATAACTGAGAATGTAGCTCAGTGCTAACACCCTGAGTTCATTACTCAGCTCTGAAACTAATGTGGTGTGTATTTAATGGAATAGTATTCAGCCATAAAGGAGAATGAAATGATATCATTTGTCAATAGATGCATGGATATGGAACCCATATTACATTAAATAAAATAAACAGAAACTTCAATATCATGTGTTGTATTTTATATGACAAATGCAAAAAATGAGAAGGAAAACAGAGGAGACATGGTAGAACAGAGAGAGGCAGACGTTTTGGAGAGGGTGAAGAGGCTCGGTGGAAAGGGGAGGTGTGAGTCATGGAGGGAAAGGGTATAAAAAGTGATAAACATACAGTGTACATATGTACCAACTGTTCAGAATGCAGGTAACCAGTCTGTATTACAAGTGTATCACTTCCAAATGAATACTGCTTTAGTAAAATCTGTTTCTAAGTCATCATCTACATGGTCAAATATGCTTGGGAGTCATCAAATCAGATCTCCTCCTGTAAACCATTAATATAAAGACATTTTTAAATATGACTGGTTATTTTTTTTTCTTTGACAGAAGTGCAGAGATCTATAAATGCTGTCAATATAAATTATGGTATCCACATGGAGAAAAAGTTTTTATGACTCCCGATACAAATGTGCACATGAAACTGCTTAGTACAAAACCAGGTGAAAGCCTTGCATGTAGAAAGCCTTTGACCAGTCATTCATCATCAGCTATGCCTGTCACACATAACACTGGACTCACATCATACGAGCTGCATGGATTTGAACAGAAGCTGTCTGACTGTAACAGACACAGAAAAACCTCCACTGGCTTTCAGTCCTTTCAGAAATATAAAAAGACAAATCCTGAAGAAAAACTCTATGGATATAAGCAATGTGGAAAATCCTACTCTGAGTGTACAGAAGGAAGTAATGCTGAAGAGAAATCCTTTGCACACAAGCAAGATGTGAAACCCTTCAGTACACCCAACCATGTTCAAGTTCAGGGAAGAAAAGGTTTGAATTTTAACCATGATACTCAGAAACATGAAAGAGTTCACAATGGGACAAAATCCTATGTATATAAAAAGAGTTGGAAGTCCTTAAATGATAACACTTCATTTGATAATCATGAAAGATCTCACACTGGAAGAAGAACCTATGTATGTAAACAACGTGGGAAAGCTTTCAGTACAAAAAGTCATTGTCAAAGACATGAACAGACTCACTTTGGGCGGAAATCCTGTATATGCAAGCAGTGTGGCAAAGCTTTTAGCAAACAGAGTTATTATAAAATTCATGAAAGGACTCACACTGGGGAGAAGCCCTATGTATGTAAGCGGTGTGGGAAAGCTTTCAGCACACAAAGTCATTGTCAGAGACATGAAAGGACCCATACTGGGGAGAAACCCTATGTATGTAAGCAGTGTGGGAAAGCTTTCAGCACACAGAGTGATTGTAAAATTCATGAAAGGACTCACACTGGGGAGAAACCCTATGTATGTAAACAATGTGGGAAAGCTTTCAGCACACAGAACCATTGTCAAAGACATGAAAGAACCCACACTGGGGAGAAACCCTATGTATGTAAGCAATGTGGGAAAGCTTTTAGGACACACAGTGGTTGTAAAATACATGAAAGGACCCACACTGGGGAGAAACCTTATATGTGTAAGCAATGTGGGAAAGCTTTCAGCACACACAGTGAATGTAAAATACATGAAAGGACTCACACTGGGGAGAAACCCTATGTATGCAAGCAATGTGGGAAAGCTTTTGCCACTTACAGTTCTTGCCAAATACATCAAAGAATCCACACTGGAGAGAAACCCTATATATGTAGCCAGTGTGGGAAAGCTTTTAGCACAAACAGTTCTTGTCAAATACATGAAAGGACCCACACTGGGGAGAAGCCCTATGTATGTAACCAATGTGGGAAAGCTTTCAGCACACACAGTGAATGTAAAATACATGAAAGGATTCATACCGGGGAGAAACCCTATGTATGTAACCAATGTGGGAAAGCTTTCAGGACACAGGGTGATTATAAAAAACATGAAAGGACTCACACTGGGGAGAAACCCTATGTATGTAACCAGTGTGGGAAAGCTTTTAGGAGACACGGTGTATGGAAAATACATGAAAGGACTCACACTGGGGAAAAACCCTATGTATGTAAGCAGTGTGGGAAAGCATTCAGTACACAAAGTTCTCGTCAAGTACATGAACGAACTCACACTGGGGAGAAACCCTATGTATGTAACCAATGTGAGAAAGCTTTCAGCAGGCATAGTGAATATAAAATGCATGAAAGGACTCACATTTGGGAGAAACCATTTATGTGCAAGCAGTGTGGGAAACCTTTCAAGACACAGAGTGAGTGCAAAAAACATGGAAGGACACACTGGGGAGAAATCTTATGTATATAATCTTTGTGGAAAAGCTTTCAGTAGGCACAGTGAATGTAAAATACATGAAAGGACTCATACTGGGGAGAAACTAAGCAATATCGGACAGCTTTCAGCACACCAAGATTATCAAAGGAGTGAAAGAAAGCATAGAGCGTAGGAACCCAGCATATGTAAACAGTATGTAAAAGTCTTTCAGTTACTCTTTTGAGACAGGGTCTTGCTTTGCAGTTCAGGCTGGCCCTGAGCTCACTTTGTAGCCCAGGCAAGCCTGGAACTCAGCAATCCTGTCTCTGCTTTCTGAGTGCAGGGATTACAGGCATGAGCCACTACACCTGGCACTGTGGTATGTGGTATTGATTTTTGGTGGGCATGAGTCACCATGCCCAGCATTGTATGTGGTTACCAGGGATCAAACTGAGGACCATTGGAACCACTGAGCCAAATCTCCAGCCCTCGGTTACTCTATAATCATCCATGACATTAAAACTTAAGAGAGGGCCAGAGATTTGGCTCAATGGTTCCGGCGCCTGCCTTGCAAGCGCAATGATCCTGAGTTCAATCCCTGGTAACCACATGCAATGCTGGGCATGGTGACTCACACCCACCAGCAATCAGTACCACATACCACAGTGCCGGACGTGGTGGCTCACCTGGGAGGCAGAGGCCAGGAGGATTGCTGAGTTCAAGGCTAGCCTGGGCTACACAGCAAGCTCGGACCAGTCTGAACTACAAAGCAAGACCCTGTCTCAAAAAAAAAAAAAAAACAAGAGGAAATTAACTTTGAATATGTAGAGTGACTTGGACTGATATGAAAGTGCACAAAAGTTTTACCTGCAATTTTAAAAAGTCAATAGACAAGCAAAAGAACTCAGAACATAAAAAATCTGAACATTTGTGAACAATGTGAAATTTTAAAAAGTTTTCTCAGTGCATTCAAGTTCGTGAAAGCACACAAGAGAAGCCATATGTATGCAGTAAATATAGGAGACATTTCCCTTGAAAATCATGAAAAAATTCCTACAGAAGAGAGAGCCTATGCATTGTATGAAAGCTTTTTATGATTCTGATAACATCAGAAAGCATGCCAAACTCAAATGAGATTTAGTATAATTACCAGCTGAAAAAACTTAAGTGACAGAGACAAGTGTGTTAGGAATGAAATACACTGAAAACACATGTGCAGAAACAGCCTTTTTCCAGTACATCCATGGTTTGATGTGCTGGTAAGGGTAGAAAGTGTAATATTTTACATTCAGAATAACAGAGTACTTTACATTCAAGTCTTCAGTACGTGGCCTTTAGGGGATATTTCAGATGGAAACCATCACCTTAGTTGTATGGATAAAGTGAAGCTTATTTATACAATGTAATTTTACTAAGTCTTAAAGGGAAGCCTTCCTGTGACAGTACAGATTAACCAAGAAGTTACTATGTGAAATATATCATGATAGGGGCCAGGGATTTAGCTCAGTGGTTCCGACATTTGTCTGGCAAGCGCAAGGTTCTGGGTTTGACTTCCACTAAACATACCACAATGCCAGGTGGTAGCTCACACCTGTAATCCCACCATTGGGGAGGCAGAGGCAGGAGGATTACTGTGAGTTCTAGGCTTGCCTGGGCTACATAGTAAGTTCGGGGCCAGCCTCAACTACAAAGAGAGAACCTCTCTCAAAAAAATTGTGTGTGGCGAGACCCTGTCTCAAAAGCAAAAAAAAAAAAATTGTGTGTGTGTGTGTGTGTATACACATTTATATAATGGATAGACAAATTTGTTTTTAGCATCTAAACTTGACAAGTATAAACAAACAGTTTAGTGGTAGTTGCCATATATGTGGATGGGAAGGTAAGAGATGTTCATGATAAAGCACAATGTTTTTCTTGTAGAATACAAAATGGCATACATCCCATAGTGATTAATAGCATTACATTTTGCCAAAAGCTAATTTTAGGGTTTTCTTTATATTTCCAAAAGGTAATTACATTAGATGATGAAGATGCTACTTAGGAAGAATGTGGTAAACTCACAATAAATAGTAACTAATTGCAGTGTATTCTTTCAATATGTGATTTCTGTGTTTTTTTTTTTTGTTTTGTTTTGGAGATTGACACAAATTTAGCAAAAATAACATGACTGGTTTCATGATGTGTCCCCAGAATTTTTTATTTCTTGTTTTACAAATGTAAGTTTGCATTATGTTTATTTCTAAAAGTATTGAGTATTAGTTGGGCTTAAGGTTATGAGATATTGTTAAACTGAAAGTGTTAGTACTTTATTGAAATTTATACTTGGTTTATTAGAAATGTAAAATAGTTTTTTGAGGATAAAATTTGGAAACATTTGACTATCACAAATCATTTCATCTCATTTTGACAGAAAGTTGTAATATATGTGTTCAGAAAACTTGCTACCTTTTTTTTTTTTTTTTTTTTTTTTGAGACAAGGTCTTGCTTTGTAGTTCAGGCTGGCCCTGAGCTCACTATGTAGCCCAGGCAAGCCTCGAACTCAGCAGTCCTCCTGCCTCTGCCTCCTGAGTGCTGGGATTACAGGCTTGAGCCACCAAGCCCAGCATCTAAACTTGCTGCATTTTAAAATCATTTAAGCTTGTCTGATTTGATTCACTTGTTTTCAAAGTATATCTATTTCCCTACAAATATCTTGAATTTATCCTTTCTAACCAATAGTATTCCATTATGTATAAACACCATATTTTTTTCCTCTCATCTGTTAGAGGATATATACAAGGAAACAGAAATAGCTCTTTGGCAAATGGGAGGGGATCAGGAGTCAAGAATGGGAAGAAAGAGACATAAAAATTTGATGTCATGTACCAACTACCCAAAATGAATGTAATCTTTGTATGTCACAAACATGAAGTAAATATTAAAAATTACATTAATGATAATGCTGATGAAGTGGGGAAAAGGGATCTGGAGCTAGAGGGAAGATAGTGGCTGAGAAGGGAAAGGAATCTATGTAAAACATACATATCTTTACACTTTAAACAATAATTTTTAAAAAATATTCAAATATTTAGAGATATTTCCTACTTTTTCTACTTCCTAAAGATGTTTGAGCAGATGTATTGAAAATATTCCATAAAGATGGCTTTGGGTCTCTGGGAACCAACCTTCATGTTGCAGGTTTCTTCAGTTTTGAATTCCATATAAATATTTATCTTTGTCATAGGCTCTGACTAAATGTATTGATACTGACTAATGTAATCAGTAGTCCACTCCATGCATTTCCATTGGTTACCATGGCAGTGAGTATGTGATTTAGTGAGTAGAGGAAGTAGATATACACATGAATTGGAACATGTACCTCTATCAGGTTGCATTAGCAAGTGGAAACTTGTAACCTCCCATTCCTGTATTTATAGAACCTGTCTTAGTGGGTTGTAGTGGACCTAACCAAAATACCATGGGATTATTCACTTTATGAAATAATCGTGTCTTACAGTTATGAAGCCTGGGAAGTTGTGCATCAAAGCACCAGCAACTTAAATGTCTGATAAGACATCGTTTATGTACAGTGACTTTTACTTGAGCGCTCACAAGTCAGGGAAATGCACAAGGTGTCTTTGGCTTCTCTTTTACGTGTATATATGTCTTCTTAAGGTTTTTTAACTCCTGACAGAAATAAATTCCAGAGACCCCACCTCCTCATACCATCACCTTGGGATTTAGGTTCTAAAACATGTATTTTGGGTCACTGAGACATTTTGAACACGTAAATCATTATATGAGTTTATATTGTGTGTTGAGCAGTGTAGTGGATTGATGTGGGTTCTTGTGTCCTCCAGCAATTTATATGCTGATGAATAACATTACACACATTAACTTCTCCACCAGTGAATTCTATGTTCTCTGAGTACTATAACCCTACTTGTCATTTTCACCTTTTCCTACCACCTCATGGTCTAGTGTACTAATGTCTTCATTGGCTTCTTCCTCTTTCAAAATGAAAACATCCCATTAGATTTTTAAGGGACATATTTCACATCTGTGGCCCTTTTGCATCTTTCAGATCTTATTTATAATATGTACTTATGGCCAACATTATTTCTTTAGCAAGCATATCAAAATTTGAAGTTTCTTTCAATGCCTTGTAAACATACACTTAGAAAGTCACTGTACCCAATGTGCAGATCTTTCTTTCAGTGTTATATTTTGAACATTTTAAGGACCTTTTGACATGCAGTTCTGATTGGCTGTGATTTTGCTGATGAAGCACTTGAAGCTAGAGAAGTTTTAAAGTGTTTCAAATTCTCATAGCTTACTGTGGAGAAACTAAAATGTGTGCATGTGTTGCAGGACCACACTTGATCCCTGTAATGTTCTGTCTGTGCTCCCTGGCAGGTTTTTTTTTTTGAGACAGGGTCTCAGTTTGTAGTTCAGGTTGCCCCTGAGCTCACTATGTAGCCCAGGCAGGCCTCGAACTCAGCAATCCTTATGCCTCTGCCTTCTGAATGATGGGATTACAGGTACGAGCTATCACACCTTGCATTGTGGTATGTGGTACTGATTGCTGGTGGGTGTGAGTCTCCACGCCTGGCATTGATGTATGTGGTTACTGAGGATTGAACTAGGGACCTTGCGCTTGCAAGACAGGCCCCAGAGCCACTGAGCTAAATCCCCAGCCCAGGTTTAATTCTTTAATACTACCCGCCCCAAGTATTTCTGTGCACTCAACTTCAACATGCTCTCAAGTTCCTGCTCCCAAGATGGTGCCTTCTTAACCTTCTGAAGTAGGAATAATGGCTTCCTTATTCCTATTAAGAATATGAGTTTTTTTATATATTAATCTGTTCCTATATCAGTTTCACACAGAAGTAACTAAAAAGAATCTAAATATATTTCTCTACATTTTCAGGGTGGAAATTCAGAGCATGGAACAAAAATGTAGTGAGGTCCTCTGTTGTACATAGTGCATTGTTGGGAGGTAAGCAGGTGTGAGATAAGAAAGAGAAAGATAAAAGTATAAGCCATTTCATGTTGATAACATCATTCTACTCATCAGGCAAGAGCTCATCACATTTCAGTGAACCCTTAACTCATGTCATCAATAGGTATTCAGTTTGCAACACAGGAATTTTGGGGAACATACTAAATCTCATAATGGGTTACTGATTTGAAATCTCAGATGAACCAGTCAGAAATCCAGAGAATAAGGATATCTACAGTTAACCTTGAATTTCCTCATTAGTAGAGACTGAAACCTCAGTGATTGTCCATTTATTCCTTTATTCACAGTAGATTACATGATAGTGTGATCCACTG
Organism: Thryonomys swinderianus; assembly: GCA_004025085.1. Lineage (NCBI taxonomy): Eukaryota > Metazoa > Chordata > Mammalia > Rodentia > Thryonomyidae > Thryonomys > Thryonomys swinderianus. Next base: position 39,966 of record PVIC010010619.1, read on the forward strand.
AGACCCAATCTTTTGGTATGCCTTTCATTTACTTAAATGTTTTTCACTATTATCACAGAAACATCCTATAAGGAACTAGAGAAAGGGTTGTTGCTAGAGACCTCTGCAGTAGGTCCTAGCCTCCTATGAACCACCACAGCACAAGGCTAAAGGTTAAAGAACATACAAGAAACAAGTGAAGTTGTGTTGGGTCCTGATCAGTGCTGTTCTAGGCAATAAAGACAAAGGCCCCCAAGCACATCCAGTATTTATTGAATACAGTCATGAGGAGTAGGGAGTTGGGTGTGCTTTAAAGTTACCTTGTAAAGTATTACTAAATACCTGGCATGCTGGTACCAGGCAGGCTGCTAAAGAGTAGGCACTGCTTTTTTTGCTCGGAGAAAACAAACCAGTGCTAGAATCAGGTGCAATTACCAAGCAACCCAGAAGTCTGTGAGAAACGGTAATTCAGGGGAAAGGATTTTAATTGGGGTCATGCTGACCTCAACTGCACGTAGCTCAGCAGGGCCCTGCCACTTTACATACATACCAGGGCCTAGGTTTATGTGGCAGCTATTGAGGGAGGGGCTGTATTAGTCCACTACCATTTGACATGCCCATTTGAATAACATAGAACTTCAGTCTGACTTCTGGTGTAAGTCAAAAGCTAAATTATGGAACGGAAGACACAGGTACTATTCATAGCCTAGTAGTACTACGCAGGAATGCTGCTACTATATCATCAGCATCTTCAGCATTTTTTTACAAATGAGAATTAAAATTGCTGAAGTGACTCCACAAGAAAGTAAATGAGGGCAAGATGCCATAAGAATATTTTTTCAAGAGTGTGAAACTGACTAGGCCCATGGAAGAGATGGCATATTATTTTACCAGATAATGATGGGTTGGCATTGATAACAAGTTTAATATCTCTAGCAATGGGCAACTTCTACCTTCCTTGGGTATTTACTGCCTCCAGGAGATTGAAGATTTGTAGTCCATGTATTTTGGAGACTGGAAACTAGTAAAATTCCTTTTTTCCACATGGCTGCCTGTGCATTCAGACCAAAAGGAAATTTAGTCTGTGTGTGTGTGTGTGTGTGTGTGTGTGTGTGTGTGTGTAGTGACGTCCCCTGGGAAAGTTGGATAGCCCCAGGAAGGGGGACCACTCTGCTCTTTAGGCTGAAATTCCTGGGGTCATCTTGCTTCAGTGACCTGGGAATTGCTGGCCATGGTATACCCTCCCCTCCTAATGCCACCTTTTATGAAACTGCTACCAGTGATTCATGTGCCAGCCACCCCTTTCCAAGTCTGTTCCTCACACTGAAGCAATTGGCACAATTTTGGGTGATGGTTTTTCAGATTCATTATGTATCTACTGGTTATTTGGGAGGAGAGTGGTTTAACAAAAGACAATACAAGACCAGAGAGAAACATCTGGGTCATAAGAATGGCCTGATACTTAGCCTTTCTCTAGCCATCCTTAAACGTCTCTTGATTTGTAACAGGGTCTTACCCTGATGTGGGGTGAGAACTAAAAGCTTTTGTCGCTAGGTTATTTTAGAAACTTCCTGGACTAAAATGCCAGAGTGGCTCTTGCTTGCAGGGAGCTAGGCCAGCCCTGTGTCACCCCATCTAGTCATGTAGAAAAGTGTGCAACTAGCCAGTTCCCCAGGCCCAGATGTTGAGTTCCACTACCAGAACTACTCCCTATTTTTCAGCCATGAAGAGAGAAAAGGCTTAAGTCTTGGATTCCTAATGCTGGGAGCTATATCAGGGTCTATTTTAAGGGCTCAAAGGCTTGGGTGACTGGTGTTTATTTTAAGGATTTAGTTTCTAGTGCTTGAGTGCCTCATACAGGCATTTGTCTATTGCTTCCAAGTTGGGTATCCCAATATCTATCATTGATTTTGGATTTTATTTATGCTTTTGGTTTTCCATGTAAGAGAAACAATGCAATATTCAAATAAATCTGTCTGATTTATTTCTCTTAAAAATATGGTCTCTAGCCAGGCATGGTGGTTCACGCCTGTAATCCAAGCACTCAGGAGGCAGAGGCAGGAGGATTGCTGTGAATTCCAGGCTAGCCTGGGCTACATAGTGAGCTCAGGGCCAGCTTGAACTACAAAGTGGGATCTTGGGCTGAAGATTTAGCTTAGTGGTTCCAATGTCTGCCTTGCAAGTGCAAAATTCCCAAGTTCAGTTCCCAGTAACCACATATCACAGGTGCATGGGGACTTATGCCTACCGGTAATCAGTACCACACACCACAATGCCGGGCATGGTGGCTAACGCCTGTAATCCCAGCACTCGGGAGGCAGAGGCAGGAGGATTGCTGAGTTTGAGGCTTCTCTGGGCTACATAGTGAACTCAGGGCCAGCCTGAACTGCAAAGTGAGACCCTTTAAAAAAGAAAAAAAGCAAGATCATGTTTCAAAAAAAAAAAATGTCTCCGTGCACTAACCTAAAATCAGAGTGGATTAGAGACCTAACCATCAAAACAGAAATGCTAAACCTACTGCAAAATAGGTTGATTAGGTAGAACTCTTGGAGACATTGGTTTAGGGAAGGACTTTATGAATAAAACCTCTACAGCATGAGAACTAGCAGAGGGAATCAACAACTGGGATCTCATCTTATTAAAAAAAACATCCGCACTGGGCCGGAGATTTAGCTCAGTGGTTCCAGTGCCTGCCTGGAAGTGCAAGGTCCTGAGTTCAATCTCCGGTAACCACATACAGTGCTGGGCGTGGAGACTCACGCCCACCAACAATCAATGCCACATACCACAGTGCCAGGTGTTGTGGCTCACGCCTGTAATCCCAACACTTGGGAGGCAGAGACAGGAGGATTGCTGAGTTCGAGGCTTGCCTGGGCTACATAGTGAGCTCAGGGCCAGCCTGAACTACAAAGTGAGACCTGCTCACAGCCACGCAAAGCCACCCAGGCCTTCCCAGGGGCAGAGGGAGGATGGGAGATTGGGGCCGCTGGACTACAGAGCAAAAACACACACACGCTCTCTCTCTCTCTCTCTCTCTCTCTCTCTCTCTCTCTCTCTCTCTCTCTCTCTCTCTCTCTCTCTCTCTCTCTCTCTCTCTCTCTC
>PVIC010010620.1:0-42990 GCA_004025085.1 Thryonomys swinderianus
GAGGGGGAGGGGAGGGAGAGGGAGTAGCCATATGGCCAGATGGGAAGCATGAAGGATTCAAGAGCCAGATTTGCTCTTTTTCTAAGAACCTACTCTCTTGCAAATTTTAGTATATGTGCTGCTGAAGGGAGCACTCTCTTGCAAATTAACTAGGCCTCTGGGAGAACTTCTTTAATCCATTCTGACGGTGATCTAATCATTCTTACCTAGGCTTCACCTCTTAAAGATTCAACTGCCCTAATACCACCACACTGGGGATCCAGCTTCCAACACACAAAGCTTTGGGTGACACGGTCAAGCCACGTTCCAATGACTGCAAGGAGTAAGGGCTTCTTGTTTTCAGAAAAAAGGTCCCTTTTCCAGCAGAATAAAGAGGCCAAGAGTAGGGCCTGGGGCTGGGAACAGACAGAGTGGCAGCCGGCCAAGCAGATTAAGAGAATTCTCAACAGCTTAGAAGGGGGAGATTATCTTGGGCCCAAAGAGTCAGACCACAGTGACCCCTTGATTAACAGGGATCCTCAGAAATGATGTTCACTTTGAATAAAGCCAGCAGGATTAAAAGGAAAAATCTTTATAAATCCCACGAAGCCAGAGAGGAGGCTGGTACACAGCTTGGCAGTGCTTGGGCACTCAAGCGGCATCACTGGCCAGACCTGAGACATGGTGTCCAAGTCCTGGGTGCTCGACCCTTCCATCCCCTATCCACTCATCTGTCTCGCTGGTCACTCATGCTGCCCCACAGGCTGCCCATGTCCTTCTCTCTTGGAATTTTTTGAGCTTAGCTGAACAATATAGATTCTATAAATTACATTTTATTGATTAATCAAAGGAAAGGAACATCTAAGCATTGCTCCAACCAGGATTTTAATTTTATCTCTCCCTCCCTCTCCCTCTCCCTCCCTCTCTCTCTCTCTCTCTCTCTCTCTCTCTCTCTCTCTCTCTCTCTCATCTATTTAACCTTTACTGTATCGGCACATTTTAGGTATACATTATGATCACATTCATCACTAAGAATTTGTATTGTATGTGATATATCTTGATTCTCATTTTTCCCATTCCCTCTCCCTCCCTTCAGACCCCACCTCAAACCTTATGTATATAAACTTTGTTTCCAATTTTTGCTTTATACCGTCAAACTTTTTTCTTTCCCTTCTTACTGTCCCTTGCCCTCTCCCCAGTTCCCCTTCCCCTTTGAACATTTTCTTCCTATTTCACAATATCTATCATACATTTGGGACCTCATTTACACCTTGGATTTCTCACACTAGAGAAATTATATGGTATTCACACCTCTGTAGGACTTTTCATTCCAAATCTTCATTTCAGAATGTGGGAGGAGAGGCAGTGGTTGGCTTTTTAAGGCAATCTAGGCTTTGGGAAGAAAGGGCAGAACTATTAGAGGTGATAGAAATGGCATTCCAGGAAAAGGCTTCCTGGGACAGTCAATATTCAGGGAAAAGGAGCTGTTTCCAAAGGAAATTAGCCAATGAGTCCCATGGGGCAGCAGAATGGAGGGGACTGGGGCACCTGGAAATCCCTTTTCTGGATTCGTCTAGGGCCCGGAGTGCCTCTCACAGACTGGAGTGTTTCCTGCTAGCAAAGTTGAGCTCACTTCACCCCTGCTGACCCTCTCCACTGCCCACCTGGGCTTCTTCCCATTTTTCTGCAGCTGGACCATCTCTTCCTTGTGCACCAAATGTCACAGACCTTTGCGATGAATTAGGCTAAAAGCAGACGTTTGTGCGGTGAATTCTCCCATGGGGGCTCCCAGGCCACACTCTGGTGCAAACATACATTCTTGGGCTCATCTGATGTTCTAAAGAGATTTTAAAATTGGGAAATACAACCAAAGCATCCAAAAATCCATCTTACTTCTTTTGAAGTAATCAGAAGATCTGACTACAGTGGGGTCACAGGTACGAATGACTGAATGACCGCAAAGCTGAGCTGAATGAGAGGTTGTCCCTCTCCCCAGGTGTGATGTTTCAAGGTCATTGTCAATCGCAGCTCCTTCACCTATGTTAACTTCTACTTCTACTTTTTGTTTTGTGTTTGCAGAACCAGGGTTAGACTCAGGACCTTGCACTTGCTAGTAAGCAAAAATTTAACTCTAATCTTTCTGTGTTAAGAACATTCTGCAACCCATGGAAGTGATGACGTTTCTCTGTGGGTGGGGGGAGCTGTTCTGGGAAGATGTCTTTCTTCCTTCTTCATAAAGTGACAGCAGTGTTTAGAGACTTTGATGACCTTACATTGAAAAATTGGTGAAATGTGAGCAGAGGAACTTTAGATTGATGAACACAAAATTAATTGTTGGTATTTATTGAAGTGTCTGACTTCCAGGTAAATTTGGGGCATTGTAGGCTAAGAGGACAGAGTTCAGTCATTCAGGTCCAGCATCCGGGCCCATTGGTACCCAGTTATGCCATCTTTAGTGGGGCTCTGTGCCTCTGGAATCCAGTTTTCCCATCTGTACAATGACTGCTGGTCTAGGCAAGCCTTTTTCAATCTGCTCTGCTGAACACCAAGCTCACAGAACATTAATTAACTTGTAATATATAATTTATTATGTAAGTTCTCATCATACAAATTTCTTACATGGTCAATAATTGTTGGGACATGCTGGGATATGTCATATTAAACAAGTTTTTTTTTGTCATAGGAATACTTGGAACTTTTGATATGGTAATGGGCATTGTGAATCGCCAAGAAGAAAACGTGATAATTTCATTTTTGTCCAAATTTGTCTGTCAGAACTGTTCTTTTTCTTTTTTTTTTTTTTTTTTACAAAGAGCATCTCAAAAGCCATCTCTACAGATAAAGACTTAGGAACATGCAGTGAGACTTTTGTTAAGAGACCTTCCCATCCAGACATGAAGAATATGTTATGCAGAAGTCAGACAGAGGTCAAGGAAGACATTCTTTATTTCTACTTGTGTATGAAGCAATGGGAACACTGGGCCTCCTGGGAATGCAGCGTGGGTTCCTGATGATACAGGATGACCAGACAATACTGTAATCCAAGGAAAAGCAGTATGAGATAGAGGGGAGGGCGAGAGAGGGAAGAGAGGGAGGAAGAAGGGGAGTGGGAGGGGGAACAGGGATGGGGAGGGAGAGGGGGATGGGTGGGGAGTGGAAAGGGCAAGGAAAAGGGGGAGGGAGGGAGACGGTTGTCAGAGTGCCAAAGGGAGGACCTCCTCTAGAGCAGCAGTGGGGAACCTGTGGCAGTTTTTCTAAATCAAAACCTCACTATTCAGGTTCCCTTGTAGAGTTAGCACTTTGCAATGCAGAAGTGGGTTTTGGGTAGCAGTTCGGGTGCTTGTCTCTAAAAGCTTCATCCTCAGTGCTTTAGAGGAAGGGGACTGAAAGAACTTCACAGTCTGTTAACTACATTTTCAGCCTAGGAGGTTCTTTCTCCTCTTCTTTTTTTTCCTCCTCCTTTTTTCTTCTTCCTCCTTCCCCCCCCCCCCCGCTCTTTCTCTCTCTCATACACACACACACACACACACACACACACACAACACATAACACTTTGTTATCAGAAGTCTTGGGGACAGTTTACATTGCCATTTTGCCTAGTTTTCCAGTGACGCCCGGAGACACATGCAGGTGCCCAACGGACAGACACTTCCACTCATGCCTAAATTTCCTTCAAGTCCAGGCAATGCAGAGTTTTACTCCCAGTTCACGGCCTGCTGAGGAAAGCTGTCTAATTTTCTAACTATCTGCAAATTCAGCTCTCCTCTCTTGACATTACAAATAGTAATCTCAACATGGACTTTCTCCAGTTAGACTTTTTCTTTCTAGCGAGTGTTTTCTGTGCAGTTTCTCCCACTGAGGCAACAGTGACTTTATGTTTCACAGGAGGAGAAACTGCCTGGGTGAGGCAGAAACACTTGTACAGATTTCTGTGAGTCACGTTCTTCTGTAACAAGACTTCCTCCTGCTCCCACCGTGTGCTCTGCCGCAGATCCCTAAGCTGTGCCACCCTGCACTTGGGCTCCCTCAGTTCTGTCTATACGTGATGTTCTCACTTCTGATCTCCAACTCTTAATGGTGACAGTATTAAGGCCCTTTCAAAGTGGTCACCTCCTTTAGGAAGACCTCCCCATGCCCAGAGCTGAAAATAACTTCTACCTCCTTCAGTTTCCATATCACAGTTGAGCCTTCATACTATCATTAACATATTCTCCTTTGTTTTATTTGTATCTTGAATTTCTCCTGCTGGACCACTAGCTGTTGGCACAGCGGCTTGGTCACCTTTATAGCCTCCATTCATCTAGTGCTGTGCCTCATATGGAAAGAGTTGTGAGTGAATTCATGGCTCTGCTGTCTCCTCTCTTCCAGAAGGCTTTTCTTTACCCTGGGAAATGCTTCTCTCATGTTCCTGTGTATCATCACCACCAGAATAACATATCAGAAATGCCACTACCTTGAGACAGAATAGAGTTGAGCAGAATAAAAATACCAAGGCTATGAGGATGGTAAAAGAAAAGGCAATGACAAACCCTAGGAAAACCCAAGAGCTATATACAAAATAATAAATGTCATCATCACACCATCCTTTATAATGAATGATATTTATATAGTTAAAGAATTGGTATAATGATTTAGATAGTAAGCAGATAGCAGAGCATATGTGAAGTGTTAGAAATTTAAATCCTGGTTTTTTTTAATAAGAAGTCAATAATGTTTAAGATGAATATAGAAATATCAGCATAGTTTTGGAAATATGGGAACAAATATCATAACAAACAATTAAGTTAAACATGGTTTTCTGTGAAGGATGGGGATAGCTTGTGGTGAAAGAGAAGACAGGGACTCTTAGGTTTTTAAATAAGACTTTCAAGATGTTGATCTCTTATCTATGGATAAATAGTAAACCTTGTTTTAAATGTTATTTTCTACACTGTACTCCAGATCTGTTGAAAAAGAGCCTCTGAAATTTAGCACTTGAATTATTTTTAACATACAAATTTCCTGAGTGATTCTAATTCACACTGACATCTGCTAACTGGTGAGACTATTATATATTTATAGCTGTGGAAATAGAAGTAAGGGGTCCTCAGATGAGGTCTTGGAAAAGGAGTGGAGGTTTCTAAACTGCTTGCCTAGGGGTCTGGTGTCTCTAGTTTCTAAACCAAAATCTGGGACTGTCTTAGAGGTCTGCAAGAATCCAGGGTCATGAGCCTCCTGCATCTGCCTGTGGAGTTATAGAGACTGCTTTCTCTGAAGAGACAGGAACTGAGGAAGTCTGCTGGTAGTCTGCTGCAAGAACCACTGATGTGTCTTTTCTGTATTTAAAGCAGACTCCATGTGCAATGAGCTGAATACATGGTAGGGTAAGGCCAGATGTAGCCCTTTGTGGGTTTGGGGAGTGGCATGGAGCCTTTCAGAGAATTCGTTCTTGCTTCCTTTTGCTTACCACAGGACTAAAAAATAAATGTTATGAGGATGAGAAAAGAAGAGTCAATTAGAAACTGTAGGTAGAAAAAGTGAAAAGGTATACATAAAATGTATAAATAAGCTTGAAGTCAGGAAAGAATTAGGGACAAGAGGGTAATTTTTTATCTCTGAGGTCTTTTGCTTTCCAAGCAATTGGGCCATATCCCTGAGCAGGGGTTACAGGCTGCCTGCCTAATACTGAGGAATGCAATTCTTCTCTTTTCAGTTCTCTGTGAATTTAAAAACACTCTTTTCTAGCTGGATGTGTTGGCACACACCTGTAACCCCAGCACCGGAGAGACTCGGAGGAGAACACCAGGTTCAGGACAGCCTGCACTGCATAGTGAGACTCTGTCTCAAGACAAAACAAAACAAAACAATACATCAAATCAAACCAGACCAGACCATGCTTTTCTCAGTGATATTCTCCAAATACTCATCCTTCCCTTCCCATTTACCTTTCTTTTTTCTTTACCCTTTGCTTTATTACCCCTTACCCTCAGACCAACAGAGGTTCAAAACATGTAAATAAACTGGGGCTGAATCATATAGGAGGGAAGAGAACTGGCTAAGTAGCTGCTCAAGTAGAATTTTTCCAACCCTCAGTTTTCTTATTTATGAGCTGATGAAATATCATCTACTTCACACAGTTATTTCAAGGGTTCTCTGAGCTATGTGTATAACTGGTTATGCTTTGTGCTTGTAGATGCGGCTGGGGCTTTGAAGATGGTAAAGGTCTTTTTTTTTTTTTTAAAGAGAATGTTTTGTTTTGAGACCTGTGAAAAGTGAAGGAGGAAAATACCAGGGATGTAGCTTAAGGTTGGATGGGAGTGACGTTTGATTCTCCAGGGGTTAGATGACAATGATGGTGAAACACTAATACTTAAATAAACAAAATGTATCAGGGAATCTTAGGAGAACTTCATGCGAGTTTAGTCATTTAGTCTTTACACTGTCCCTAGGAGTAAGTTGCTACCGTCCCCATTTTATAAAAGGCAAAACTGAGGCTCACAAGTGGAGAGACTCGTTGAGGATACACAGTCAGTGCCAGAGCTGGGGTGCAGGTCCGGGCGGCCTGGCTCCAGAGCCCCCGCGTGGCCACCGGGTCGCGCCTCTACCCCGAACCTGCGGGCCCCGCTCACCTGTGCCGTCGAGGCTCTCCTCGCAGGACAGCCAGAGCCCGGCGTGGAACCTTCGCTGCGTGAACTTGTCGTCTCCAGTCTCCCACATGTACTGCACAGCCTGGCTCTCATCGCCTTGATGGTGACCGCTGCCGCCGCCCCGGGTCAGGCGGATACAGTCCAGGGCGGCCAGCGAGTCCCGGCACAGAGGCTTGGTTGTGCGCCTCGTGCCCTGGCACCAGTGGCTGCTGCTCAGGGCGGTGAGCGAGAAGGCGAGGGCCAGGCAGGTGGGCAGCAGGGTCAGCGCTCGCTGCCGCCTGGCCCTGTCCATGGCTGAGTGAGGTGCGCGGTGGCATGATGAGCTATGGAGCCGCTCCTCCCGCCTCACAGTCCACCCCTGAGCCCTGCCATCTGGCATCGGCCTTAGACTCCTCATATCCCCTGGGGCATCGGGTTGTCCCCCAGTGGAGAGCAGGGGCCTGATGGGAGAGCCGCAGAGCTGGGGCTTGTCCTGTCCACAGTGCTGGCCTTTCAGTCCTCCTTGGGTTGGAGTTGGGCTTGGGGGGGGGGACAGATTTATTTTTTTAATTTGTGGTAAAATACACATAAGGAAAAATTGACTATTTTAGCTACTTTGATAATTACTTTTTTTTTTTTTGAGACAGGGTCTTGGTTTGTAGTTTAGGCTGGTCCTGAGTGCACTATGTAGCCCAGGCAAGCCTCGAACTCAGCAGTCCTCCTGCCTCTGCCTTCCGAGTGCTGGGATGACAGGCTTGAGCCACCACACCCAGCTATCGTAGCTATTTTAAAGTGTCTCGTATGGTTCTGTTACCTAAGCACATTCCTGTTGCTTCAAAGCTTTTACCACCCTCCACTCCACAACCCCTTTTTCTTACAAAACTGATACTCTGTCCTCACTAAATAACAAACCCTCCACTCTTGGCAGCCACCACTGTCCTTTCTGTCTCTCTGAAGTTAATGACTACAGAGAATTCACAGAAGTGAAATCCCATAGCACTAATCTTTTTGTGTCTGGCTTATCTCATGCAGCATAATGTCCTCAAATTTCACCATAGAGCAGCAGTATGTTGCATGTCCTCTCCTGAAGGCAGAACGATATCCCACTATGTTTATTGCATCACATCTTGTTTATCTACTTATCTATCTATGGACACGTGGGTATATTGCAAAAGGCTTTGACAATTTGTATTTTTGTGTGTGTGCTATTGGTGTTCACACATACCAGGCAAGCACTCTCCCTGGGGTACCTCTTTATACCTTTTCATCTTTTTATTTTGACACAAAGTCTCACTAAGTCACCCCAGCTAGGCTCGAACTTGAAATCCTCCTGCCTTAACTGAAGGCCAGAGGGTGTTTGTGTGTCTGTCTGGGTGAGTTGGCCCAACCATGCCTTTGACATTGAGCAGGGTCTTCAGTGGTAGATTCCAGTAACAAGGAACCCCAAGGGCTCCTTACGCCTGGCCGTATAGAGGGAGACACCACAGGGGACAACTGCCATTCCAGGGACTCTGAGTGAGGCAGGGTCCTCAGGGCACGAGTGCTTTGCATTCATGTGGGGGAGGGTGATATGGACTCTGTGGGTGCACAGGTCAGCACCTTCCTGGGACCTCAAAAGCTGGCAGGCAGAGCTTTCTGCATCCTCACTCCTGCCTTCCCAATGGGGCCATGGAACTCTGGATATATGGGAGGGTAAGACTGGGTACCGCCCCTTGGAAGCCACCTCTGGGGTGATGTTAAGAAGAAATATGGACTGTCTTACAGGGTTTCTTCATATTGCCTTCACTTAGTCCTCAGAAATTAAAGAAAAATGCTAGGAAGATGAGAAAAAAAGGCAATTAGAAACTCCAGGAAAAGTAAAAAGCTACATGGGAGATTTAAATCCTGGGTCCAGAAAGCATGAGGTAAGGGCAGAAGCAGTGCTTGATCTCCTGTTAGACCGCTCCTGAAGAGCCCCAGATATAATTGAGGATCTATCTGCATGCCAGTAGGAGAAAAGTCAGTGGGCTTGGGGCTCTGCCTGATGCTTTTCCTGCTGGAGAAGCCTGAAGACTTGGCCTTCCATGCTCTGAACAGCCTTGCAAACTAGTGCCTTTGTATTGCCTTGGCTGCTGTCCCAGGGAAAGAAGTTTTACCATGTTTTGTCACTAGATGGCATCCATTCATCCGACAATTGGGGAAGCCCTGAGGGACTGGCCCCTGTCCCTTCCTTAAGTTTTTTGAGAAAAGGTTCAAAGAGAAACGGTAGGATATTTAGCCAGTGCAGGCATTTTCCAGCTCGCAGCTTGGAGTATCGCCTTTGATGTGCAGTTATAGAATTGTTTCCAGTCAGCTCCTGCAGACTGGAGACCCTCGCTTCCTCTCTTTCACTTCATCCTGCTCGCTGTGGCACCAAAGCGATGGCCACATTGATTTCAGGGGTCACAGCATCATAAAAGCCGATTTCGGAGCTCTCCCTTCGGTGAGCATTTTACTACCAAGGTTTCAAATCTTTCCATGAGGGATTTTGAAGGTTTCGAGGGATTTCGATGAAGTCATGCTCAACCTGTTTTCTCCCAACTATTCTGGTTTCATTCCATCAGCTAAGTTAACAAGAGGAGCTAGGGTTTGACTTAAATGGAAATGAAAGGAAGTGAAGAAGGAGAGAGGGGAGAAAGGAAAGAAGAGAGAGAGAGAGAGAGAGAGAGAGGGAGAGAGGAGCTCTGGAAGCATGTCTGTCCTGCCTCTGCTGTGCTTTACCCCAGCACAATGCCATCCACTGAAGCCTCCGTTAGGGGAGGCTGGGGAAGGCCGCAAGGGATGCTGAAAGCTGGCCAGGGAGAGGTGGGGTGGGAGCGGAGTCCCCTCCAGAATAGGAGCTATGCAGCTTCCCAAATAGCAGTGCTCAGTAACTGTTCTGAAGGCCCAGCTAGCCGGGCCCTGCCATTTACTTGTGTGGTCTTCGTGCGAGCAAAATAACCTCTGCGAACCCCAATATTGCTGAGTGGTCAAACAGAATTCATCGCACCCCCAGAGTGTTCTCGTGTGGATGAATGAAGTAGGATAGTGGATGTGAAGCTCTCACAAACGTGAGAGCGGGTGCAAGGGTACGGGTGAGTATGTTGACTACTGAAACATAAGCGATGGGTCTTGAGTTCCACAGGAGGACCTACAGGCGGGTTGAGGGACGCTGCCTGCAGATCACAGTGCTGTGCCCACCTCGAGTGGGCATCAGGAGGGCTGAATACTGGCTCTGTCAAAGCCTCGTTCTGCTCTAGTGCAGAGAGAACCCCAATGGCTGATGGGGTTCAGGCAGCGCTGTGTAACTGCCCCTCATGTTTCTTTGTGTGACCAGGCTCAGAAGTGGCCCTGCTTCTGGGGCTGGCCTCACCCCAGCCTGAACAAACTTTGTGCCTGGGAAAGCAATTGCTCCCCTCGCAAAGACTGTGCCTCCCAAGGCTCGAGGTTCTACTCTCTCCACCAGCTGCTCCTGGGCAGCCCGAACCGCAGCGAGTCTCACCCCTGCTCTGGGCACCAAGCAAAACCCCTGAGCATCTCCCACTGGCTGCCTCGCCGTTCCTTCTGGGCCTGCTGAGGGCGTCTCAGGGACTTGAGGAAAGTCTGGGAAAAATCTCCTTGCTTTTGGGGGGGTCGCGGGGGATGAGAAACAGGGAGACTTGCTAGTTCTCCTAGACTACTTTAGAGGCTCCCGGCAGCAGGATTTGTGCAAACATTTCCTCTCTGGAAGAAGTGGAATGCAGGACGCAGCTGCCTGTGGTCCATCGCAGAGTGCTGGACGGCTGTGCCCGCACTTGTGAAAGTGCCCTGGAGGATGAGACCCCATTTGCAACAGGCAGGGCCCAGGGCAAGGAGCAAGGGACCCTGGCCCAGGGTCTGGGTGCTGTGCATGGACATCCCTGCTTCCCAGGGGGCTGGCCCTCCCTGCCCCCACAGGACGCCCTTGCTCTGCACCCCCGGGAGGCCCTTCTTCGCTCTGGTGCTGCTGGTTTCCATCAAGCAAGTAAGAGAAATTATTTATTCTTTACTCTTAACATTAATGTTGCCAGTTGGTTATATTTTCTGATTATGGGAATAATTTCAGCTCCTGGTAAGTGATTTGGAAAATAGAAAGTGATTTTAAGGAAATAATGATTGACTATACCACTAATGTCCTGGGGCAATCACTGCTAATATTTGGCCTATTTTTCTAAATCCTTTCTGTATGCATTTTTTCTACACAGCTGAAATGATGAAGTGTAAACTGTTTTGTATCTTGGCGTGTTCTTTACGTCATACTGTAAGCATTTTCCCAAGTCAGTGCACACTCCAAACAGCATATAAAATCATTGCCTGTGTCTTTCTCTGTGCCTTTAGCATTCTCTCAAGCTGCATGAATTATTTTCTGTGTCTTTTCTTTTTTGGGTTTTCCTCCTTCTTACCTTTCTTTCTTTCTGTTTATCACAAAAATACAAATTAAAAATACTGAATATTTTAAACTACCTATAAAACCTAAAGAAGTATAAACTACAAATCACGGTGAGTCCACCAGCCAGAGAACACCCTTGTACACATTTGGAGACTTATTTTTCCAGACTTTTTTCTACCACTCATTTAGATAGCCTTTAAAGCAATAAGCATAGGCTCACAATGTAAATATGATTTTGTGGTACACATTTTTTTTTTTTTTTGAGACAGGGTCTTGCTTTGTAGTTCAGTCTGGCCCTGAGCTCACTATGTAGTCCAGGCAAGCCTTGAACTCGGCAATCCTCCTGCCTCTGCCTCCTGAGTGCTGAGATTACAGGTGTGAGCCACCACACCTGGCACTGTGGTATGTGGTACTGATCGCTGGTGGGTGTGAGTCACTACACCCAGTATTGTTGTATGTGTTTACTAGGGATCAAACCAGGGATCTTGCACTTGCTAGGCAGGCACCGGAACCACTGAGCTAAATCCCCATCCAAATATTTGTATTTTTAAATACCAAAACACACAAACATACTAACACCTGACTGGCACTCATGCTTTCAGCAATCCTGTCATGCTGATCTCATTGTACAGATGAGTAAACTGAACGTAGGGAGGTTAAGCAACACTATACCATGTCACTAAGTACCACGGCTATGAATCAGAGCTGTGGGCTTTCAGGATGTATCATAATGTAATCAGCTGCCCTCTACAGCTGGGCTTCCTGGTAACTTGCCTCATTCTTATTCAAGCAGATAAGATCTTCACCTTTTTCCTTTTCAAGGTGCCATTTTTATGTGAGGTTATGAAGAGAAGGAAGCACGGCTCCATTTGTTTGATTAAGAAAGTACCCTCAGGCATGGCTCTCTGCTGTTCTCTTCCTTGGGCGGAGCCAGTCCCCATTCGCAGCCTGGGCATCTGAAATCTTCTCTGTGTCACAGCGGTAGGATGGTGGCACCAGACGCCATGAACGTGCCTTTATCAGGCTGTCTTTGATGCTAGCTTGGAACAAGAGAGGCAGTAGACCTCTGTGAATTCTCTGCATCCACGCCCTCCTACGTGCTGCCTTCGAGCTCTTGTGGCAGCCCGTGGTTTCATGGAATTCTTGCCGTGGTGGCATCTTCTTGCTCAGTGACCTGAGCATGCGTGAGGAGCAGTGGCCTTAGTCTGCCTCGGGGCCCGGCACTGCCGTCATTAGCGGTGAAGCTGCTCCTGGAAGAGGTGACACAGAGCTCTCACGCTGGCTTGCGTTCTCTGAAAATCTCCTACGAGAAATGAATGCGAGTCCAGTTAACTGTGTGGTTTCCTCATCTTCCATCTCCAGAAGGCTACAAAACAAGATCACTTTCCATTTGGTCACAATGAAACAGAAAAAAACGCAAAAGTGTGTGTGTGTGTGTGTGTGTGTGTGTGTAGGCAGAAGCCTGTCTGGATTGCTCCTCACGTCCCTAGCACTGCTACAGCGCTCACCATCAAATGATCCCTCACGCATTGCTGTACTCAGGGCTCACAACGAGCTTCCGGATTGCTGTGGAGCCCGTTGTTTAGACGGAGAGCTAAGCTCCAGGCTGTCCTCCATTGTGTGGCTTGTGTCTCCCTGTGTCTCCCTGGAGCACGAATTCTGCATCGCGTCTTCTCCGCCACTCTTGCGAGCTACTGACGTGGACTACTGACATGTGGCAGTGGTGGCAGTGGTGGCAGCTGCGCGGCTTCGGGCTGGTTACACTGCTGACAAAGCCACACTCGGCTCTTCTGGCTCTGATACTATATACTCGGTTCCACCACCCAGTGTTTGCCCACAGAGCTCTGGGCGTCCTCTGGCCTCCAGGGTGCGCTTGTAGTTCTGAGGACCCCACCCTTACTTCTGCCTCTTCAATCCCATTTTCTTCCCCTAGATGTTTACATAGGTGGGCTTTGTGCAGACCCTCACGGTGACGTTTTCTCCCAGGTGCTTTCTGGAACATAAATGACTGGGGTGTGTTTGCTGGTGGGAAGTCTCCATAAAATTCACTTAATGAGAAATCCTCAGGGCTAATTTAGTTTCTAAATACAGGCTAGGAAACACACAGGCTAGCTCTATTCATATCCACTAGACTCATTTGTGTTATTAAGCAGTGGCTTTGACATGAAAAAACATAAACTTTTGAGAGCGCTCGGAGAAGTAGATTTTATACATTCCCAATGGGAATATAAAAGGCTTATAGCTTGAAATTAGAAAAAAAAAGGCATTTTTGGTAAGGACAAGGTATTTGGCAGTGTTATTGAAAAACTTTAAAAATGCGTATACTTTATGAAGTGGAAATTCCAAATCAAAGAGTTTCTCCTAAGAAGATATTCTTTCTCCTTCTCTCCCTTTCATTTTATCTGCCTTCCCCCAGGATCTAACCCAGGGCCTCAGGCACACTAGGCAAAGGCCCCACCACTGAGGTGTACTTCCACCTCTGCCTTCACATGGTTAACTGGGAGAACTTTCAGCCTCACATCCATTATTTTAGTAAATGCCTAGAAAGCTTGCATACTGACTGCTGGAGGACTGAAAAACTAAATCGGATCACACTCCTCAACTGAATGTTTGTTACAGTTAGAGGGTGTTTAGTTATTATATGTTTTTTAAATAGAAATACATTCATCATATATCTAAGTGAAAAATAAAAGGCTACAAAACAACACAATTTCCCATTTGGTTAGAGTAAAACAGAAAGAAAAAGAAAGTGTGTGTGTGTGTGTGTCTGTAGAGAAGCATGAGGAAATAGATGGCAATTTCTGGGTAATGAGGTTATGATTCTACTTTGCCCCCTTTTTGGTGTCTGTGATTTCTAGTTTACCTGGGTGAAGCATGTTCTTCCCCTAACAGAGATCGATTTATTAAACAGAGTCAATAGGATGCCCTCCCCCTTTGCTTTGTCCCTTCTCAGACAAGCTAGTTGTGGATATTGGTTGCCTGTGCAAAGCAAAAGGGAATCAAGGCCAGGCTGAACTTTTCCATTTAGAAAATATCCACCCACGTATCTCCTTTCCTCAGTACTTTTGGAATTCAGCTGTGATTGAACTTGGATGCTCCTCCAAGTACCTAGGAAGACAGGCTGAGTTTGTCCAGCTCTCCCAAGCTGACCAAATTCAGTAGTTCTGAGCTCTAGTTTGTTTTTCTGCTTTTTGACCATGGCAATTAGTCATGGCACAGAGCAGGGTTTTAGGGAACGGTTAGTTCAGGGGCTGACTGTATAGTCTCTTCCTCGGACAGGTCCAGTGAGATACCTCAGGACATAATTAGAACTTTATGCAAGAAAAAGTCATGTTTTAATAATTTTTGAGGATTCTTGAATCTTATTGCTTGGTTTTTAAGCTTTGCTGATTTTGTAATAATGAGAGTCAGGTACTGTCCCAGAGGATGTTTATTTCTTTGAACATTGTGTTAATAAATTCATTTGTTGCTTCTGGAGACATAACTCAGTGTGGGATATTATTAGCAGAGACTTGACATGCATTGCAAATTGAAACCAAGATAAATGATAATTATTGTGTCATTGCTGTTACATCTCATTGGCTATATGACCCTGGTTCCTAAACTATATGCTGAGATGGGGCACCACTTTGAATTCACAAAGGTATCTTTCACTAGATGTTTTAATTTTTTGAAGAAACACAGTAACACTTGACATTTGCCAGGCCCTGTACAAACTACTAGTTTAAAGTAGTCATGATTTTATATTCAATCATACTTCATTCCTTTTGATGATATGGTATGTGAAATACTGGGCTTTCTGTACTCACTGTGATAAAAGGCAAGCACCCACCCAAACAAATACCAGTGTGGAACAGGAAATGGTGGTGTCCAATCTGATTCTAAAGTTTGAGAAGTTGTGCAATACCGAATAAGCACTTAGTTGTTAAGACATAAATATTTATTAGCTATTTGGACATATCTACTTAATAATTGGAACTGTAGATATGCCTTTTGATTTAGGAGTGTTTTGGAAAAAATACTGCAACATAAGGATATTATGAGCTGAGAAAGTAGGGGAAACTCTGGTCATTGATGACCATGTGAGCTCTTTCTTAAAACACTGATTGTGTGATTCTCTCGGAAGAATATAAAGGAGTCACCCATGCCCAGCTCCCATCATGACTGCCACGGTGTTGGGAGGGTGGGTGTGGATTTGGCTAATCATGAGGGAAAAGCCGGCCACCTCTTGGGCTTGTAGATGGGGTATATTTTTGCAGTAGGGGTGCATGTGTGAGTGTGTGTAATTAAATTTGGATACATTTAGATAGAGCATCTCCAATTGGGTTAAAATAAATTATTATACTATTTATGGTTATATCTGTTCTACCTTATTCTTTTTGGTTATCTACCTGGCTCAAAAAAGCCCTGGAATTTGTTGAGAGGAGACAAAACTCAAAGTCAAGGTTATAGATACATAGGCATGGAGCTGTAAAGAGATGGGTAGAATGGGCCTGGACCTTATGTCTCATCTGACTGTCTAGCTGTTTTACCTTTAATGGCTTATAGATGTTTTATAGGACAAGAGACACATTCCTCTTTGTGTCTCTTCAATTCCTCCTTAACACAAGACTCCTTGCACAATGGGTGCATTAAAAAAAATGAGTCACCTGAACAGTGGAGGGAAAAGGCAGAAATCAAAAGAAGTGATGCAGATACATACATACACACACATATATATATGGGGTGAGAAATCAGGCAATTCAATTAGCTAACTCAATTTTTGGGAAAGCTTCTAAGTGTGGACTGTATTTCCAGGGTTCTAGGGAACAGAACAGTCAATGTCATGAAAGAAAACCTCAGGGCTTCAGTACAAAAGCTGTGTACTACATGACTTTGATTATGGACACACAGGTACCTAGAGGGTGCAGGCCTTTTTCAGCTGTGTTACTGAGCCCCTCTTAAAGCAATATTTCTCTCTTTGGGATCTGCATAGTCTTAGAAATGTGCAACCATTGGTGTGGAGGGTGTGCAAATTTAAGATAAATATTACATCCTTTTGAAATAAAAATCTCACCTAAAGATTTTGAAGAAAAAAATTCAAACTTGTTTCAAAACCAATATGATTCAATTACAGAGTAAATATAAAACTCATGTGTTTTTGCTATAGCATGTAAGATATCTGAGCAATGAGCTTCTCAGGGCTGCCCACATGGGTGCTTTGGTGGGAAGGGCTTTGAAGATCACGATGTGAGATAACAAGGTAACATCTGGACTTGTAGCTAACTAGGGGTGACTATGCTTTTGTTTGCTCAGGTTACGGGATCTCTGCTTGAGGAGACAACTCGGAAGTGGGCTCAGTACAAGGAGAAGTGTTTGCGAGACTTACTCAAAGAACCTTCTGGTAAGCACATGTAGTAGCTATCAATAGCTGGATAACAAGTTGCCCAAGTAAGTGACTTAAAACAATGACAAAACAATGGAGTTACCTAAAGGTTGATGCATGTCCATGTCTTTGGCTGATATCACCTCAAAGCTGAGAGTCAAGCAGAGACTGGCAGCCAGAACATTTTTACATGGCTTCTCCAAGTGGACTGGGCTTCCTCATAGTACAGTGGCTGGCTTCCTCAGGAAGGACTAGCCTGACCAGAGGCTTGGTCGCCTGTTAGGACCAGGCCCAGGAAGTCACATGACATCACTTCCTCCATTTTCTATTGCTGAGAGGGTCATAAAAGTCTACCTATGCCCACAGGAAGAAGAAACAGAAATTCACCTCTTCTCACTGTAAAATAATGTGAAACATGATATCATGCAGTCTTCTTTGATAAAAGGCACCTGCTGCAGCACAGTGACTGCCTGGTCATCTCATAAGTGGAACTATTATAAAGTAACTGGGAAGCTCTTTATGCAAGTTGTACTGGGAGGTCCTTCCTGTTTCCCAGGGCATTAGTTATAATTGAGGAATAATATTTCTCTTTTTTAAGTTTCCACGAGGTTTAGATTTTAACACATTCTAGCAAATCTGTATTAGTTTGATCAGTCTAAAGTCTCTAGTTTTCTTGCTGACTCTGAACAGAACCATATGTAACTGCCCACTTTAAGAAAATGAAAAAACCCAGGTGTAGTGGTGCATTCAGAAGGCAGAGTCAGGAAGATCTTTGTGAGTTCAAGACCAGTGTCAGGAGTATCAAGGCCAGCATAGAAGTGCCAGGTCCATAGTTGGCTTGGGTCTGCGGTCAACCTGGCTATAAATATGAGCACCTAGTCTGTATGTGGCAGTGTTCATATGGCCACACCACCCCCAGGAGGGTCACAGATAAAGACAGACTGTTCCCCTTGAAAAGCCCTGAACTTTTAGCACACTAGGGAGAGGTTGAGGTTGGAGGGAACAGAGAAGATTATGCTTGGTTCATAGTAATCTAAGAGTTGCAGTATGGAATTTTGAGACACAGCTTAAAACACCTCCCTTTTGGGAGGCCTGCCAGGCAGAGTCCTAAGTTTATAGCTTCTCATTAGCAAACGCTGAGCTGTGATGGTACAAACATGTCATTGAATTCATAGTGGACTGGAGAGGCACATAGAACATAGACTACATAGAATGTGACTCAGAACCTGGACTTCACACGTCCTCTTATATCTACTGATCACTGCACATTTCAGTCAGTGTGTGCTAGGCTCTAACTGGTAAAGGCTTGCCAGTTATTTGGCTAATTATGGAACACAAGGCATCTGGTGGGACCTACTCATGTCCTCTTACTTCAGCTTTCTTTGAGAGTTCAGGTTGTGTAAAATAAACCAAAATCAGCATGATATGTACACTGCATTAACTGACTGGAGGTCAAGTCGGGTAGATGGAGGCACTGTATTTTGGGCTTCATTCAACATTTCTATGCTTCCCAAATCATTCCACATCTTTGGCTATCCTCTTTGTCTTTGGCCATATAGAGAGAGGGTGGCATACATGGATTTTCGATGGTAGAAGGTGTGCTCTGGGATTCTGGGTCCTCCTGCCTCCCTCAGTGGACCCTGTGTATGTACACTGAACTTCATTCTGGAGCCTCTTCCCTCCACAGGTGTATTTTGTAATGGAACATTTGATCGGTATGTGTGCTGGCCTCATTCTTCTCCAGGAAACGTCTCTGTTCCCTGCCCTTCGTACTTGCCTTGGTGGAATGAAGGTAATAAATCTTTTTTTTTTTTTTTAACAATTTCTGATAGTTTCTGTCCCAAAGCCCTTCCCCTGGGTATAGCGGCCATCAGCTATTTAGAAAAAGGGCTTCATCCAAGCGTACAGCCCAAATCTTCTTGGCCACAGAGATCTCCATATAGGCTTTCAGTATTACATCTTTCTTCTCGTCTTGTCTCCTGCAATTTTTATATTCTTTGTATTCCATTTACACAGTAGCTCTTTTTTACCTTGAAGATTGCAGAGTATATTTCTGATTCTCAAAGAATCTGGCTACCTGGAGGGTTACAAATTGTCAGGAGGGTTACAAATTGTCACATCATAACAGAATAAAGAGGTGATGATGTAAGACTGAAAAGCTCTTATTGTGGAACTTTTGGGTTCTCTTAGATTGGGGAAAAGGTCATTGGACCTTCCCTGGTATCACCTCTGGAAGGAGATGCCAACGAATTGGTGATTTTATGCCCCATGGGGCTTAGATGAATAATTTAGGCATTCTTGCTATAATCATGATTAAAGGAAGTAAATACTATTCCTTGGAGACTGAGGATAATACTCTATCCCTACCTGTCACAGAATCCTGACTTCTTGGTCATTTTGTTCTGGAAGGGGAGAGAAGCAATCATAGGTTAGAGTTCTGTTGTCCCTGGCCAAAGACTGAGAAAAATGTACAGATAGCTAAAGCTCTTCTATCCTAAAGCAGATAGGAAGTTTCCGGTAGAATAAGGTGAGGAGGAGTTTCTGAAAAGGTAGGATAGCATCTTATAATCTTATATATAATTTCAGTCTAATAATATTTCGCATCCATAGTACTTTGGTTTCATTGTTTTGAGAAGGTGGGGGAGAGACAGGAGGAGAAAGGAGAAGAGAAAGCAGAGGAGAAAAAAGAGGAGAAGGAAGAGGTATGTCTGTGTGGGAGAGGTAGAGACACATTTTATGGGATTGTCTTCTGATGAAAGCCAGTTCAGTGACCCAAGGAGGCATAACGATGTGTGGCTTCCTGGAAGGTAGGAGAGAAGGCACTAAGGCACTTGCTGCATCACAGGGGTCTCAGTGACTGCGAGCTGAATGAGCCAGCCTGCAGAGGTGGAAAGAGCACTGGTCACGCCATCCAGGGTCGGACGGAGGGTCACATGTGGAAACTCAGAGCTATTTGGGGGCTGTGGTTACCTGACACGTGAGGTGAGGTGAGGTGAAACAGTAGCTCCCGAGGAGCACAGATCTTGCTGGTTGGTGGACATTTTGTCAGTGTGCACTAAAGCTGAGTTAAGGTTGAGATCCGGGGATTCCTTCAGGGAATCAAGGCCCCAGATGTCCACAGGTTCCTCAATGGCACATGGGCAAAGCTATGACCTTCCAGGTCCACCAGTTACTGTCCTTTCCCAGGAGCTACATGTGAAGGTCTGTTCCACTTTAAGAGGAAAAAGTGGCCCAGAGTCCAAGTCTGAAACTAGTAGAGTTAAAGGTTTTTGTTTATTTACTTGTTTGTTTTAAAGAATCTTGGGCATCTGAATTATATTAAAAGGAATGTGATTTGCCAAGGGTGGGGAATGACTTTCCCTCTCGATAGTTTTTGTATTTAAAAAGGGCAGAATAAAGGTTAGAGATGCAGGGTAAGAACTAATGTACTAGGAAAGGGGAGCGGTCTGATGGAGGCTGGGTGTTACGCTAAGGTTTCGCCTGCAGCAGAAGGTGAGGCAGAGCCAGGCAGCTGTGAGGACCGGAGAAGCACCAAGAAACTGTAGTGCGGGAAGAAGACAACACTGACAGCATGTACCTGTTAGAATGGAAAAAAGAGGGGAACCAGGAAAGTGCTTTGAAGTGACCAGGGTTTGGATTCACCTAGAGGTGAGAGGTTGGTGAGAAAGGGAAAAACGATTAAAGAAAAATATTGGAGGGAGGGTGGTCAGGACTTGTCGTCAGAAGAAGAACCTGAAGGATAGAGAGAAGAGGAAAGTAGAGAAGAGGAAATGAGCTCTTCTTCCTCTGTTCACCTACTCGGAACAGTCTCGCAGTCCACTGGTCCGGCTCAGACTCGCCTCAGCCAGCTGGTGTCTGCGTGCTCTGGCTCCTCCCCCCATCCATGCTGATACTTTGGTGGGCGGCTCACTGCACCCTTCATGCTGCTTCCTGGTCTCCTTCTGGTCCCCAGCCTTGGATCTGGCACTCTCTGAAAGGTCAATCAGATTATGTTGGGGCCGGAGGGTTAGCTCAGTGGTTCCGGTGCCTGCCTCGCAAGTGCAAGGTCCTGAGTTCGATCCTGGTAACCACATACAATGCTGGGCGTGGTGATTTAGGCCCACCAGCAATCAATACCACATACCACAGTGCTGGGTGTGATGGCTCATGCCTGTAATCCCAGCACTCGGGAGGCAGAGGCAGGAGGATTGCTGAGTTCCAGGCTTGCCTGGGCTATATAGTGAGCTCAGGGCCAGCCTGAACGACAAAGCAAGACCCTGTCTCAAAAAAAAAAAAAAAAAGATTATGTTGGTTCCCATCGAAATACTGACAAGTGGCATGTGTGAACTTCTGGCCCGGACTTTCTCACTAATCTAGCATTCTCTTTTCTTTCCTTTCTTTCCAACCACACGAACAACTCCCCCTGCCCAGCCACTGCCACTCAGCACCTGTGTTTGCTCTTCTGTCCAGGCTGCTTCCTACACTGTTTCACCTCAACTTCAAATCTTTTATCCCTCTAGAAAATTCTCCAGCTTCTCCCCACTGAACCAGAAACCTCTGTCTTTTCGAGGCCTCTTCCATACCTGTATCATCTCTGTCTTAGCATTGAGAGCAGTTTATGGCCTTATTTGCACTCTCCTGGCTAGAATTCCAGTTGTGCATTCTCCTCTTAGCAGCCTCAGCATAAAGCATTTGGATTGCTATAGAAGACACGGGGTCAATGGCGTTATTGTCATTCACTCATTCAACAATTTCTTTTTGAGACAGGGTCTCACTGTGGAGGTCAGGCTGGCCTTGACCTCACTATGTAGCCCAGCCCGACCTTGAACTCATCGCAGTCTTGTCTCAGCCTCCTGAGTGCTGGTATTACAAGTGTTAGCCCCTATACTTGGCTTACAACAAATATTTTTAAAACCTCTACAGTATGCCAGATATTATTTTTAGGTACTTGGATTAAAGCAACTAAAACAGGGATTTTTCTCTCTTGTGGGACTCATGCTCTAGCAAGAGAGCTAGACAACACACAATGGCCGTCTTACATAAGTACAGATGTGATACATTATAAATAAGATGGAGCAACTGGAGGGGCTGGGAGGATTGGGGTCGGGGAGTGAGTTGAAATCATGGATTGGGTGGTTTGGGAAGGTGGTGCTTTAGTCAGGTCTTGAGGGAGGCTCTGGCTTTAGCCTACGAGGAGGCTAAAGTGTTCTGTTTAGGACAGAACACTCATCGGAGCTGAGGCCCTCGGTGGGAGTGCAGCTCGTCTGTTCCAGAGAGAGAGGAGGAAGACATGGCTGGAGTGGAGAGGAAGAGAGGTAAGAGAAGGTCAGATCAGACAGATCTGGGGGACAGACTCACAGGGCTTTGTGGAGGGTCCTGAAAGGTCAAAAACTGGTTTGTCCTCAGGTCTTTACAAGGATTTGAGCAGAAGCATGCCACGATGCCACTGATATCCGGTCCAGCCTATCAACTGCTGGGCTACTCATAGATGAGAGGGGAACACCCGTGGGAGGGTCTGTAACAATCCAGGGGAGAGAGAACTGTCCCAAGGAGGAACAATGCAGGAGATGAAGAGCAGTGGTTCAGCTTCTGGGTAGATATAGAAGCAGAGACCATGAGCCCATAGAGCAGGTGAGGCCTCCAGAGACAGACAGAAGGCAAGGAGCACTCGAAGGCAGTGTGGCCAGCCCATGGCATGTGTGTTACTCGTTTTTCTTCTAAGATGAAAGATAATAATGTATGAGTTTTTTTTTCTGAACTAAAACTTCAGTATCCAGATGGAAGTGCAGCGTTGGCTCTGCTGTAAGGTTTGGGGTGAGAGGATTGGTGGGGTGAGTTTCCACCCACTGAGGCAGGAAACTATGTAGGTAGAACAGATTTTGAAAAGAAGACAAAGAGCTTGGTTTGATGCACAACCTTTTGATATCAATCAGAAACCCCAGCAAAGCTGTCAGATAGGCAGGTGAACATATTACATAGAAACCCATCAATGAATTGAGCCAGTAGCTACTATTGGTCTATGATGTGTATGGTCTGGACTAGGCAATTCCAACAACTTTCTATTTATTTCCAAATCTAGCCCCTGGTTCTCCACGCAGGGAGGGAATCCTAGGGCAGATGTGCCTGAGTCACAGCAGCATTTAGCATGGCGAGGTGACTTACCCATCATCCAATCTTCTCTCGAATCACAGAGGGTGGGCGCAGTTACTGGGGCTCAAGAACTAGCAGGCCGAGACTGGGAGCCTGGGGCCAAGACACCACCTTTTTGGTAGATGGCACATAAGTCTTCGGCCCTGGGTCGGTTGGCTTTGTGCCCATTACTTTCTTTTCTTCATGGCTGGGTGGTTTCTTGGGAATCAGGAAGAGATGTCCCACCCTGAACACAGGTGGGAGTCCAGGTTGGTCTCTTCCAGCTGGCCGGTACCTTCCTCGGGTTAGAACATCTCTGAGTCACGGGTGTGCTGTTCCGACTCTGGGACTTAGAGTAAACACAGCAGACATTGGTAGATCCTGGCTTGTTATGACATCTAGAAGCTTCTGTGTTTTGCTCTCCTTCCCAGATAAACAGCTGAGATGCTAATGAGCCCCCAAAGGAAGGAATGAGATTCCCTTTTCCCTGGGATTTTCCACAGCTCTGCAGCCAGGGCAAGGGCTTTCCAGCTTGCTGGGGGAATGGGCTGTATGTTCTGACCTTTTTTCTAGAGCTTTGTTTACTTCCAGAGAGCTCAGGAAGGGCCTACAGACACTGCCTGGCTCGGGGGACTTGGCAGACTCTAGAGAACACCACAGATATTTGGCAGGATGACTCCGAATGCTCCGAGAACCACAGCTTCAAACAAAACGTGAGTCTGCCCAGTTTGGTGATAAGGCGTCCAGGCCCGGGCAGCCTCCAGGGCAGCCAGGAGGCCAGCCGCTTTAGAGAACCTCTGAAGAGATGCCTTCTGGCACTTCTGTCCCAAGCTCAGCTAGTTCACAGTCATGCATAGCAGCAGCCTCCGTGACCACCGCCAAACCAGTTTCCCAGGGTGGGTCCCAGCTTGGTATTTTCAGTTTCAGAACAGGTGGCCCAGCTCTTCTATGATCAACTCTTTTTCATCGTTCACATTCAGTTCAAATGTCCCCTTTTAAGAGAGGAGTTCATTGCCACAGCATTCAGAATGGCCCCTGTGGTCATTTTCTACAACATCCTGGATGTAGTTCCTTTGTCACACCTGCACTGAAACTCCCTGCTGTTTGCTTACTCATCCTCCAGCCCTCTCGCTAGAATGTCCATCCAGTGGTCACCGGGGACTCTGTGCCTCGAGGGGGCGAGCACATCACAGTGGGGGTTCAGGCAGCCTCACATTCAGATCACCTACTCAGTCTCTTCCCTTCCTGGCTGTGGACTTGGCACAGATTTCTTCACCTCTCTGTGCCTCTGCTTCCTCATCCACCCCCATGGGCTTTTATTTGCTGCCTGTGATTGTTGTGGGCATTTGGTCAGACATAAAGTTCTTAGAAGAAAATTTGACACGCAGCCAGCCAGCTCTGAGTAGGAGTTACTGCCCTATTGCCAGGATCCAGCGTTAGTCACGGCTTGGCAAATCCCTGGCAGCCGAGATGAGCCGCAGACCCACCCTGTGGACTTCTCTCCAAATGCTTTCATTCCAGGACCCTGATTTGCAGGGGCCTTTCAGGCCCTGTTCTTCTCCACTCACTTGCCGAGCTCCTGTCCTTCCTATTCATACAAATCCTGCCCACTTTCCCTCAAAGGCAGGTGGACCAGAGGAGGAGGTATCTGGGAAACAGATGTCTAGGCTCACACCTTGATTTATTTTTCCAAACAGTCAGGCCACAAACATTACAAAGTATCCACTATGTTTTCTGTAGGCACTGAGGACAGTGACCAAAACTTCAATAAGCTTAGGGTCTCATTGGCCACAGAGGGAGGTAATAACTAATGGAATACAAGTATGGAGTGCCCAGAGTCACAGCAGAAGGAAGCACCGGTGCCAACTGGGGGCCGGGAACTCTGATCAAGCTGCAAGGTGAGGAAGAGATGGCAAGGGGAAGAAAAATAGCAAGAACTCTTGGCAGAAGGAAAAATACATACCAGGTCCAGAGAGTGAGAGTATTTCCATTACTAGGGTGAGATGCTGAACTCTAAGGGAAGTCACTCTTCAGGTTAATCTTGGCCTTATTACTTGCTGTTCCCTGTGCCTGGCAAATGTTTCACAGACCCCTGAGCCTGGCTCCTCTTCATTATTCAGATTTCAGGTCAATATCTCCTTCAAAGAGGCAACTTGGAGGGCTGCTACGCAGGTAAAGTAGAATTTAGAGGGGCACAGTTGATGTAGAGACTTCAGAGAGGTGAGACAATGGAGGGCTCCTGTGTCTGAAGGATCAGGTCTTTGGAATTTCAAGAGGGGAAGGAACATAGCTCAGCAAAGGTGCTGATAGGATTGCTCTGGGAAGTTGGGGAAGGCTGGGGCTACCAGGCTGGAGGCAGGAAGCAGGGTAGCGAGGTAGAATCCATCTCTGACACTCAGCCCAGATATGAGGAGAACACCAGTGGAACAGAAAGAAGGAGGAGGGTTGGTTTGCAAGTTTCCAAGGGAAGAGATGGTAGGACCAGGTGCTGGAGGGCCTGAGAGGATAAAGTTGATTGCACCAAGGTCAGATTTTAGACTGAACTTCTTCAGAGATTTGAAATGCACTTCACCGAGAAGGGGGAAAATAGGAAGAGCTTCCCCTTCCATCCCTAGATATGTTCTGTTGTAATTCTTAATCTAAAGTCTTTAAGCACCTTTCTCCCCCATACCTTTCATTGTGGCTTTTTTTCATCATATAATTGGACTTTATTTCTTTTATCATTTTAATACTCTCCCACTAACACTGAATATATTTTAATAGTTGAAAGTTTGGGACAGGAGAAGCCAAAAAGTTCAGCTTTAGAAATACTGTCTGTGGACCCAAGCCCTGTCTCTCTCCAGGCACAGTTAACGTGGGGTCCATAAAGCCTCTTTGCATGGTTTCTTTGTTAGTCAGCTTTTTGTTACTGTAATGGATAACTGAGATAAACAATTTTTAAAGAGGAAAGGTTTAGTCTGGCTCACAGTTTCAGAGGTTTCAGTCCATGGTTGCTTGGCTCCATTGCCTGAGGCAAGGCAGTACGTGATGTTTGACCATGTGGTAGAGGAACTGCTCACCTCATGGCCCAGGAAGCAAAGGGACAGAGGGCAGGACTCCATGAGTTAACTTCCTGTCAATAGGTTCCACAAGATGGCAACCTAGCCTTGAAAGGATGGGCCTTTGAGGGACATTCCAGACCATAGAAGCCTAGTTGTAAGGCTTAAAGGGGAAATTAAGAGCTCATGCCCACCAGCAATCAGTACCACACCCCACAGCACTAGGCATGGTGGTTCATGCCTGTAATCCCAGCACTCAGGAGGCAGAGGCAGGTGGATTGCTGAATTCAAGGCTTGCCTGGGTTACATAGTGAGCTCAGGGCCAGCCTCAACTACAAAGTGAGACCCTATCTCAAAAAAAAAAAAAAGTCATTAATTCATGTGTTGGTATCCATTAGGCATGTAAAAGTTACCATTACTGCATTTCTTTTCAGAATATCTTTCCTGATCCTCTCCTCTTGGGCCCTCCCTTCTCTATGCCTACGGCTGTGAACAATCTGTCAGTGTGAATGCTGGTGTCTGTGACAGTGGTTTTTCTGTACTGTCTTGGTTGGTTTGTTTGGTTGGTTTTTAATGTCATTTTTCATCTGACTTTCAAAAACCAGAAAAACTAGTTTTTTTGTGAAGCTATTAAGGTCAACTTACAGAATTTATCATTCTATTTATACATCTAGCAAGTTTTAATAGTCTCTAGGATGTCTCTAATTAATTTTTGTTGCCACTACACACTAGTTATTTAAATCTCATTTTACATTTCGAGCTTCATTAGCACATTTAAGACATCAGAATCTTTAACTGTCTTAAATGTCTTAAGTATATGCTATAACAAGCAAATCTTTCTCAGTTCTCATGTACTTTTTGTCACTGAATACATTAAGATTACATATTGAGCCTCAAATTTTCCTAAATATGTTAATGCTATTTTCATTAACTTTCTGACTTAAAGTCTAAATCAAGTACTTTTTGACATATTTAATATTAGAAATACAAGAGTAGGGCTGGAGGATTAGCTCAGTGGTTCCAGTGTCTGCCTCGCAAGCACAAGGTCCTGAGTTCGATCCCCACTAACCACATACCATGCTGGGCGTGGAGACTCACACCCACCAGCAATCAATACCACATACCACAGTGTTGGGCATGGTGGCTCATGCCTGTAATCCCAGCACTTGGGAGGCAGAGACAGGAGGATTGCTGAGTTTGCTGTTTGCCTGGGCTACATAGTGAGCCCAGAGCCAGCCTGAACTACAAAACAAGACCCTGTCTCAAAAAAAAAAAAAAGAAATACAAAGAGTAATCTATTAGATCCTCTGCTGTACTGTATTCTCTAAATAGTAATTCCAATCCAAACTATCTACAGCAGGTGCAAGTAATTTAAAATCTTCATATGGAGGATGGACTGAAGGTCAGATATGTGATGATACTGAATAAACTTTAATTTAGAATGTGAGTTTTTAAATAAAATTATTTTAAATTTTCTCTTTGAAATATTTCATAATAAATATTAAGAAAACTAAGGAAAAATACATACCCGAGTTTGACACGAAATGCTTGGTAGATGTAATGGGTTATTGGTCAAATAAAAAACTAAAATTTTCACTCTAAGGAAAAAAACTAGAGGTTTTAAAAAAAAATAGAGGTTTCCATCACAGGGGACATGGTTTCCTATAGACCAAAAGTTTGTTTCGTCTGGTAATCAATGCCAAAAAATGTTTATCAACCAGCTCCCTTCTACTCTGGGGAACAAAGGGCTCCAGTGTGTAACCTTCAGCAATTCCTGTGGTGTAAATACTTCCACTGTCTGATTTGAAACTGTCAATGTGATGTCACTGAGTGCAGGGTAGGGAAAGTAGCCACCATTAGGTGGTGCTTCCAACAGCGAGGTACAGCAGTATAATAATCCCAATAGCACTGAATGTTGACTTGTAAAATATTAATTAGAAAATAAAGAGTTTTGAGTGTTCATTTCTCTTATTTTGATATGTTATTTCACTGTAAATTTAATAGCTAAATTTGTAATAATGTGTGTATTTTCCAATGAGCTCACTGAAAATTGCCCAGTGAACACTCACAAACCAGTAGTATAACAACACCATGGGGACCATCAGGGTGGTTTTTCCACTCTTGCCAAAACATTGAACCCCACATCCATCATTTTGGAGGCATTGACCTTTCTCAAGTTCAAGGTACAGTACTGCACTACCTAATTATTTCACCCTAATTCAGTGGAGGTCTTCAGTGGTTGTAACAAGAGCTGGCATATTCTTGAGTCTATACTGTCTTCCCGTTAGAAGTGAAAGGCCTTCGCACCAATTCTCTTAAATCTTATTATTTGGCCTGATGGCAGAATCGTGTGCTACTTGTACAGTTTTACTATATGACAGGTCACACTTAGAGGGGTCAAAGTGACACCAGTAGATGGGTTGGATACAGTTTATCTCAGAAACTGGCTTGGCTTTTGTCACTGCACTGTGGTCATGCTAAGGGCATGCCTCGAGTTAAGAAAAATGTGCATTTTCTTTTTTTTCTTTGAGACAGGGTCTTGCTTTTGTAGTTCAGGCTGGCCCTGAGTTCACTATGTAGCCCAGGTGAGCCTTGAACTCAGCAATCCTCCTGCCTCTGCCTCCCAAGTGCTGGGTTTAAAATGTGCATTTTCTTATCTTCCTTGATTGTGAACAATTTAAGAACAATCACAAAATTATAATTATACTTGAACACCACCCCTAAACCCCTGGCCTCATACCAGGACACAATAACCTTTACATAAAGTAGCCACTTCATAAATGCTGAAGGGAGGGTTTCACAATTCAGAGGGTCTTGGCATCAGTACTGGTGCTAAAGTTCCCCAGGCAACCTTCAGATGCTGCTAAGACTGAGCACCGACTGTCCACAGGTGTGCGCCTGGCTTAGGTCCTTCGAGAGAGGCACCATATGGAATCAGTGAAGGTCTCAAGACTAAACTTTCAAAGACAGGAAGTAAAGATTTCTCTTTGTAGAGAGGTGAGGACCAGGGTATTGCCTTCTTCCCTCTGTAAATAGCCATATTTCCAAGAATTCAAATAAAAAAATAACCCTTCTGGCCATGTTTACCTGTTTCTTATAGTGGGTTGAAATTTTGCCCAAAAAAGGCCACTGTTAGTAAATTTTTTCCCTTTACAATTTTGGCAGGCATAATATGTTATGCTCTTCTAACTAATGACACATTGGGGGTCCTTATGCCTGTCAAGTGGCCCTTTTAAAGGAATGTGTGTATATACATGCATGAGTATTAACAAGTTTGTTTAGACTCTGTGATGTGGAACTGTGTCTGGTAGTATGGAAATACACTGTTATTTTGCATTACTTTAAGGTGTTTTCTTGGCCCTCATAAAAAGTGCTTTATATTGTTATATACAGAATTCAATTGATATAAATCAATTAATATCTATGTGTAGGGCATAATAGTATGTCATTTTATGATAAAATTTAATTTTAACTGACTATATATAATTTTATAATATTTTACTTTGAAAGATTCGGATGAGATTGGGCACATTCAAGGTGTTATGGCCATAGACCACTTTGAAAGGTTCAAACAGAAAAAGTTAAAAGAATCATACAATAGAGATTGAAAATGTATTAACATTTGCCCATATTTGCTTTCACTGTATCTGTCTCTTCCTGAAGCATTTATAAATTTTGAGAATTCACTGTCTATATTTATCAGATATCTCTAAGATTAAGGTTAAGGACATTATGTAACATAACTATTGCATCAAAATTCCACCTATGGAAAATTGAAGTGATTTTTTTCATTGAAGTATTATTTCATCCATTTTCAATTTTCTCCGAGTATTTTTAGCTCTTCTGATTCGCATTAGAATCTAACCCAGGTACATAGACTACATTTGGTTTTACATCACAGCAGTGTCCATTAGTCTACAACAGTCTGCCCTATCAAGACACTGACTTGGCTCTGTAATTCAGGCTGGCTCTGTAATTCAGGGTCTGGCTCTGTAATTCAGGCTGGCCCTGAGCTCACTATGTAGCCCAGGGAAGCCCCAAACTCAGCAGTCCTCCTGCCTCTGCCTCCTGAGTGCCGGGATGACAGGCATGATATTGTGGTATGTGGTACTGATTCCTGGTGGGTGTGAGTCACCACACCCAGTATTATTGTATGTGGTTACTAGGGATTGAACCAGGGACCTTGTGCTTGCTAGGCAGGCCCCAGAACCACTGAGCTAAATTGCCGGCTCAACATTGACTTTTCAGAGACCAAACGAGGTGGTTTTTAATTTTTGTTTTAGCCACTGGTGATGGAGCCCAGGGACTTGGCACTGAGCTACATCTCTAACCCTTTCTAGTTTCATATTTTTGAAGCAGGGTCTAAACTGCTGAGTTGGCTAGGCTGGTCTCAAACTCAACCTTCTACTGAGGCAACCAGAAGCACTGGGATGGCAGGGATAGGGCTGCCATGCCCACTTGGGGGTTCTGGTATTTACTTGAGTGTTTCCTTAGTTTGTCACTAAGTGCCTTGCTCTGTCCTCTGCATTTCCTGACACTGGTGGTTAGATTAGCATTTTGATGAGAGTTGAGTTAAATGTTCACATGTGCTGCCTACCTGGTACAGCTTCACCCCTGTGGACCAGAGTGACAGATGTCATACAGAATGATGCTCCATTTAGTAATTTGGTCAAAGTAGGGACAGACAGATCTCTCTGTGCTGAAGTTGCATTTCTATTTCTATACACTGTAAATAATCAGTGGGGTGATACCTTGGTACCCTGTGTTCATCTTGCTCCCTAACAAACTCCCAGTAAAATTCATTAATGAGTCTCTAAAGCATGGAAGTCCTGTCATTCATTCCATACTTATGAACCAGCATTCTTCTGCGGATAAGACCTCTCCCTTCTACTTCCTTTTTTGTGTGTCACTATGAACCCATAGGTTGTTTTATTTAGTTATACTCATGTTTTTTGTTTCGGTTTTTGAAACAGGGGTTCGTATGTAGTTCAGGCTAGTGTTGAACTTACTACATAGTGCAGGCAGGCCTCAAAATCACAGCAAACCTCCTGCCTCAGCCTCCTGAGTGCTAGGATTTTAGGCATGCAACACCATGACCAGATCATTTTTCTTTTTTGGTGCTTAAAGTTTTCTAGATTTAGTTAAAACACGAATCATCTCTTGTATTATAACTTCATTATTCTTTGAGCACTTTCTTTTTTTTGGTACTGTCCAATCCAAAATCATTTGGTTGCTGGGCATGGTAGCTCACGCCTGTTATCCCAGCACTCAGGAGGCAGAGGCAGGAGAATTGCTGAGTTCCAGGCTTGCCTGGGCTACATAGTGAGCTCAGGGCCAGTCTGAACTATAAAGCAAGACCTTGTCTCAAACAAACAAAAAAACACAAAGAAACAAACAAAAAAACTCAAAATCATTTGGAAATTTTCCTGTTCCATACATGGAATCATCTACTTCTTCAAAGGAGTGTTGAATTCTTTAAGTAGAGGAATAGTTATAGAGGCCCAGACCTAAGTATAAAGTATTCCCATTGCTATTACATCTGTACAGTATTAACTCTATTGTTTGTTGTTTGGAAAAACTTGAAATCAAGATTTTGTATGGATAATTCTGATTTAAATTTGACATAGGATTTTTGTTTACCTTTTTTTACTTTGTATTGGTGTATCTTTCTGTGAAATCTTACTTTCTAATAATAATATAGTTATTTATCTTTTCCCATGATACATGCAAAATAGTTTCAAAATAAAGACATTAAAATTAGCACTGAAAATATAAAGCTATTTGGTAAAGGTTAACATTTTTTTCCCTTTAGGCTTTATAGTAAGGAGAGCATATCATGTTCACAATTGTTTGAAGTAATTATTTCCTGTACACATTCATCTTATAAATTTAATATAGTCTTCTATTTGTTTCTATAAGTGTAAAAGTTTTGCTCTTTCACCCCTTTCTCTTTAATTTTATTTTTTAGTACATAGGATATTGGCAGGGGTTGAAAGCCAAAATTATATAAAAGGACAGCTTGCTGTTAACAAGATCTCTCTTCCTACCTACCCTTACTTCCATTTTCTTCTACAGAAACCAGTATAACTGATGCTCTTCTATTTTTTTCATTTAATAATATATCCTGAAAATCATTGTATATCAGTTCCTAGGTATATGTTTTACAGCTGTCTTATATTTCACCCATGTATGTACCATAGTTTATTCAGCAGACAAATATTTATTTCCAAACTTTTCTTCCCAAAATATTGTGATGAATAACTTGACAAGCATACGCCCATAGAAATTATACGACTTCACCCTTCCTTCCCCAAGGTGAGTGCCATTTTCCGTGTTGGATGCTGTTACACACTGGTATTTCATAGAGGTGTCTAAGTGACTTAAGGCTCACCTGTTGACACTAAGAGTGAGTGGGAGACCAGATGTTTTAGAGCTTCTAGGAAAGTGACAGGTTTTGTTTGATACAGTTGAAGAAAATCCTCCAAACAAACACAATTAAACCAACTGTGTGTACAACCATGCTCCACCCATATCAGTTCAATATACTGCTGCTGAACTTCTTACCACCAGTACATGCATTTCTTTGTTCTTTCTGTCTCCTGGAGTTCACTTTGCTAAATAAATGCAGGCCAGACACAATGCCAGGAGTGGCTGTCACATAATGAGTACACCCTGGGTCTTGAGGTGGGGAACCCTGGGGTTTCCAGAGCTTCCCACTGTACTAACTGGCTCAGTGGAGCACACTTTATGTGTCCTAACATCTCCCCTCCCCTGCTGATGATTTTTTTTTTTCACTTTCCTTGCAAATTGCTCCTGTTCCAATCCTCGGCTGAGGATCTGCTTCTCAGAAATCTAAACTAAGACCCAGACAAAATCCAAACAGTTCACTTAATTTATTCCTAGAAAGCATAAAACATATGCATATGCATTTAGAAATAATAACTCAGAAACAAATACCTAGGTTATTCAGTTAGCCATTAGCCTCCTATCTCCAGTAAAATCAATGATATCAAAATGGCTCAGTCAAATCTTGATATACAGCCAGAATCATCAGTTTTTAGAAAACACACCACTGTAGAAACATGAAACACTCTTCTACTTTCCCGATGTTTATCATCTATTTGGAAAGACAAAAAACATATTAATGAAAGATGTAATTGATACCCCAGTCTGTGAAATAGATTCTTACAGTAAGAGCTGTTAATAAGCTGAGTGGAGTTCCAGAAGGACTAGAACGAGGCGAGTCTGTGCTTGTCTTAGAGGAGGAAAGAGAAATAAGAACAATTAGAGATGCCGCAGAATTACAGGGCTCCTGAGGATGTCCGCAGAAAACAATTCTAGGTGGACATGTAATTGGGATTGATTTGGAAGAGCTCAAAATCTATACAGACACTTCTGCATCCAGGCCACCAGTACAAAAAAATGGTAAAGGAAGTCTTTAACTCAGAAAGAAAAACATACCCGTGGACATTCTGATCTCTATAAAGAAACAACAAACAATCAAAATGTATTGTGCAGTTCATAATATATGTCAAAGTCAGTGCAGAACAATAATAGGAAAAAGGCCAGTTTGAGGGACATGGTAGTTTAGTTTTGTAAGATTCTTCATTTTTTGCCATTTTGTTTGCTTTGCTATTACAAGGTTTTCAAACCACAGATTAAGTGATAAAATATTATTTAATGGTGGACTATAATAAATTAAAAGTGTACTGTATAAACCTTAAGGCAACCACTAAAAAGCAGAACAAAGAAAAAGAAGCCATTAATAAATGGTGAAAAAGGAAACACTGAATAAAAATATGAGTGAATGAAGAAAATATGGGACAAAGAGAGACTTAATGGTTTCAAACTCAATCAGATAAACACATGAAATGTAAATGATCTAAATACCTCAATTAACAGAAATATCCAGGCTTAAGAATAAAAATAAAGCCCAACCCAACTGTATGCTATCTGCATGACATTTACTTTAAACTTAAAGACTTAGAATTTAAAAGAATAAGAAAAGAATTTAAAATTTAATACAAATGAATTCTACACTTGATCTTAGCGAAAAGGCCGAGAAGCGATTACAAATGAATTCTAATCAAAAGGAAGGAAGAATGGCAGTACTGATCCCAGACAAAATAGCCTTCAGAGTAGTGACTATTACTAGGGATATGGAGAATAACTTTATAATAATGAAGAAATAAATTTACCAGGAGACCATATGAATGCTAAATATGAATGTCTAGTAACAGATTCTCAATGCTCATAAAACCAAAACTGATAAAATTCTTAAAAATAGAGGAAAAATATAACTTTGACACAAACTGTTAGAAAATTTAAAAAAGGAAATACTTTTCTTCAGTCAACATTCCACAGGCACTAAGACAAAGACGCTACAAGAAAATAAAACTACAGGCCAATAACTCTGAGGAATATACACAAAGTTGGGCCAGGAAATACAGGGCGGGAGGACGGAAAGGGGGGGGGAAGGTAACATCAAAATAATTAAAATGTGTTATCCACGTGTACTAATGCTCCATGATGAGTGTAATCATTATGTACTGCAGATATGTGCTGAACTGAATGAAAATTTAAATATTTTTTTACAAATCGAATCCAATAATAAGGTTAAAAATGTCATAGCCAAGGGCAGCTGAACAAAGAATAGATAGGTTGGTTTGGTATCTGGAGATTAATAATGGAACTGATTGTATTCGCAGACAAACTATGTGTCTCTCTCAATAGATGATGACAAAGCCCATGACAAAATTCAACTTCCATGGATGACAAAGTCCTCAGTCTGTTAGTGTTAAAAGAAAACTTCTTTCAATCTGATGAAGGTAAAAAGGTTGAGTAAGGGTTCCCCAAAGACATCCATGTCCTAACCTGTAGAACCATAAATGTTTATTTTATGTAACGGAAAGAACTTTTCAGATGTGATTAAGTTACAGATCTTCAATGAGGAGACTATCTTGGAGGATCTAGGTGGGCCCCATGTAATCGCAAGTGTCCTCAGGAACGAGGAAGGGATATGAGCGTCAGAGAAAGATGCGAGGAGGGACAGCACAGGGCCGGGAGTAGAGCAGATGAGAAGGGAAGCTGAGCAAGAGATGCAGAAGTTAAGAGAATGAAGTAAACAGATTCTTCCCTGGCACCGGCAGAAGGAATACTGACCTGGCCACACGTTGAATTTAGCTCAGGAAAACTGACTTTCTGATTTCTAATTTCCAGAACTGTCTGATGATGAATCATGTAGTCAAGCTGCTACCTTTGTGACAATTTGTTACAGCAGCCATAGAAAATTAAGATGAAAGAGCATCTTCATACTAGTTGTGAAATGTTAGCATCATACTTACTAATTCAGTCTTTTTCTTTCGGTACCAGGGATTGAACTCGTGACTTTGCACTTGTAAGACAGGTGCCAGAGTCACTGAAGCTAAATCCTTAGCGCTGTTAGGATCATATTAGTTAGCAAAAGAGTGAATACTTGCCCCCACCATCGTTAGCATCTTCTTTCTACTTCTGGTCAACATTTTACTGTAAGCTTTGGGTGTAGTGGCACACATCTGGAATCCTGGCATTCAAAACGCAGAGGCAGGAGGATCACCTCAAGTTCAAGGCCAGCCTAAGCTACATAGTGAGCTTGAGGCCAACCTGGACTATAAGGTGAGAACTTGTCTCAAACAAACAAACAAAACTATTATACTCTGTGCCTTAAACAGAACAATGATGCAGAAAAAGAAATGAAAGGCAAAAGAGTTGGGAGAAGAATAAGTAAAAATATAAAAGCATTCAGATAGCATGATCATCTATAGAAAATCCAAAGGAATCTATACAAAACATTATGTAAGTGAGTTTAACATGGTTGCAGGACACACATAGTATTTTAAAAATCAGTGCCAGTTGTGGTGGCTTATGCCTATAATCCCAGGACTTGGGAGGCAGAGGCAGGAGGATTGCTGTGAGTTCAAGGTTTGCTTGGGCTGCATAGTGAGCTCAAGGCCAACCTGAGCTACAAAGCAAGACCCTGTCTCAAAAAAATCAATTATATTTTCATATACTAACAATGAACAAAAATTGAAATGAAGAGAAAAATGCCATTATTACAGCATTTAAATATGAAGTATACAAGGTTACACTTGAGAAAAGATGGGTAGGATCTATATACTGAAAACTAAAAAAGAATTGTTGAACAAAATTAAAGGAAATAACTAAAATAGAGGGACATGTGAAGTTTTTAGGTTTAATATAGTCAGCATGTTAATCTCTAAATGGATCCACAGTTTCATTGTAATCAAAATTCCAACAATATTTTTGTAGAAATCTGCATGTTGACTGTAAAGTCCGAAAGACATAGAATAGACAAAACAACTGAAAAATAAATGCACACTGTATTTACTGTGACTTCCTGTACAAAAAGCTATTACAATGTTGTCAAGAAACATAACCTTAGTGAGATGTAGTGGTACAGGTCTTTAATCCCAGTGCTCTCTGGAAGGCTGAGGCAGGAAAATCACAAGTTTGAGTTCAGCCTGGATAACGGCAATTTAGCAAGAGACTATCTCAAAATAAAAAATAAAACAGGGCTGGAGATGTAGCTCATTGCAAAGTTCCTTGGTTCAATACCCAGTATTGCAAAAAAAAAAAAAAAAGAGAGAGAAAGAAAGGAAGCAAGGAAGGAAAAATAAAAGAAATATACTTTGAGGAT
The DNA here is from genome assembly GCA_004025085.1 of Thryonomys swinderianus. Lineage (NCBI taxonomy): Eukaryota > Metazoa > Chordata > Mammalia > Rodentia > Thryonomyidae > Thryonomys > Thryonomys swinderianus. The sequence continues at coordinate 36,197 of PVIC010010620.1, forward strand.
CATAGATATGGATTGAGCAAGAAAATAGGTCTCTGAATATCACGTTTAGTAGACTTTTGAATAAATGATCCTTTTGTCCCATTCAGGTTGTACTGGGACTTAAAGAAAACATTTCACTGACCCATTGGGTCTCCCACTAAGAGGCCATCTGTGAAGAGTTTTGTTGTTGTTGTTGTTGTTGTTGTTTTCTGAGACAGGGTCTCGCTTTGTAGTTCAGGCTGGCCCTGAGCTCACTATGTAGCCCAGGCAAGCCTCGAACTCAGCAATCCTCCTGCCTCTGCCTCCTGAGTGCTGGCATGACAGGCATGAGCCACCACGCATGGCACTGTGGTGTATGGTATTGATTGCTGGTGGGCATGAGTCACCACTGGGATTGAACTCAGGACCATTGCACTTGTGAGGCAGGCGCTGGAACCACTGAGCTGAATCTCCAGCCCTGTGAAGAGTTATTTTATGAGGGAATCATCCAGACACAAATCTGGCTCTGTCCTCCAGGGGGAGAGAGCCTGCCCCATTCCCAAGGCAGCTTCTGTCCTAGACACACTTCCGTTAGGATACTGTGACTCCTGGTATACCAGTGCTGGGCTGTGGGTCCGGTCATGGGGGTGAGCCCTACTGTGGGCTCTTCACTCACTGGGGCTCCTCGGCTGCTGAGATGTGCCAGAGGGTGGCCTACCTCACCCTACTTAGATGTCTGCGTGATGGGGAAAGGAACAGTTTACAAGCATGTTTGGGACTGCAGCACGCCTCCATCCCTGCCTTACTCCTGGTGGCTCTGAACATAAATTGGGAGTTGCAGCCTTGTCTTGGTGCTCACATCTGCTCTTCCTCTGTGCCCAGGTGGATCATTACGCCATGCTGTCAACCTTGCAGCTGATGTACACCGTGGGATACTCCCTCTCTCTCATCTCCCTCTTCCTGGCTCTCAGCCTTCTCTTGTTTTTTCGGTGAGTAGAACTTCTGGCACACAGGTTTTTTTGTATATGTCACATAATTTACTCAATGGCTGCCTCTTGACAGCTAGAGAAGACAGGGCTTCATGATGTCATGGACCATTGGAACTGGAAGTGGCCTAGGAGACCACTGGGTGTGTCCATCTCATTTTGCTGATGAGTGGGAAGAAAGGAGTTTCCAAGTCCAGGTGAGAGGCATTGAGTTTCTACTGGCCCTAAAGCCAGTCGGTGACCCGTGTCTAGGACTCCTGACATTACTTTTGGATTTGACACCTTTTGTGTTCCCACAACCAAGCAACTGGGGCCTAACTCCCTGATCACACCCTGAAATACCATAGACCACTCTCACCAAAACTCTATCAAACACCTTATTTTTAAAGGAAGGATTAAGAAACTTCTCCAAGGCAAGTGAGTGGTAGAGCTGGGTTTTTAATCTGTCAATTACTGAAGTGGCTGTCAATTACTGAAGTGCTTCCTCCTAGCACATTACATATATTAAATCATTTAATCTCATCCCAATTGAATTGATTGATTTTTTTTTTTTTGTACTACCAGGTATCAAACTCAGGCCCTTGTACATCCAAGGTTGGCATGGTACCACTTGAGCTAAATCCCCAGCCCAATTTAGATTAATTCTAATCTTAGGAGATTGCTACTAGTTGGTGCCCCATTTTACAAATGAGTGCACTGAAATATGGAGACCTGAAGTACCAAGTGTGGTCAAAATATGTAATGAATGTGTAAATACAAAAACTTATTATAAGAAAACACCCATTGCCATTAGTACCCCTTGAGATACTCTGTCTCTCTTCAAACACACTTATCTCACAGTTCTTCCCACTTTCTGAAGCAGTTCCAAGAGTTCTCATCCAGGAGTTTCTTTACTAGGTGTGATAAAAATATGGTGAATGCTGCTGCTTTTCCATCCCAGTGGAAAGACAGGCTAGTAAAGATATCACAGTGAGTCCTACCTACCTTAGTCACCAGATCGGGAACTATGTGAATTCTGGCTCTTCCTTGGAGTAAAAATGACCACGAGCGACAAAAGTGGTGGATCCATTCAGGACACTGAGGCAACCAAAAAACATCACAGCATCAAGGCAGCCACAACACAGCACAACTGAAGACAGGTAGAGAGAACCAGAACTGCTTCTGAGAGAGACGAGAGCAATGGCAGGAGTGCGCAAGAAGCAAGTGGGAATATTCTGAGGAGGATTGATGGCAATGGGTCTTTTACTGTAATACCTTTTGAAAACTTAAATATTCACTTTATTTTCCAATAACACCTAGTAATTTACCCAATGCCACCTCAGCTGGTGGTGACAGAGCCATGATCATAACCCAGCAGTCCAGTATCTGAGGACTTTCATGCCATTACTAAGTTGCGTTTTGCCAACAGGAAGCTCTCCAAAGCTGTCCCTTGGTCTCAGTCCACTCAGGACCATAAGTGAGGAAAACCTGACAGAAGGAACATGTGGTGTCGATGCAGAAGGCCTGGCTGAGGGTTCTGGGGACCTGGCTGCTAGGCGAAGAGCAGGTCTTCACCTGGACTCTGGTCTGGCTTCATCTGACTCCTCCATTCCAGGATTTTCTGTGGCTCCAGGAGAAAAGCTATGACCTCCCTTGGGGAGTTACTTGAGCTACAGGAGAATTTTATAGACTATGCCCACAGTTATCTGTGATGTTCCTCCACTTACCTTGCTGAAGTGCCAGAACCCAGTCAGAAGAAAAAACTGCCTGGCCCTGGAGGAGGTGACTTTTGCTGGGCCTGCATTGGATAAGTGTCTGCACTGCCTTGGGCTCCAAGATAAGCTAGACCCGTCCCTGCCTTCAGATCTCTTCTGGTCTAGTCAGGGAGGAGAATGCAGATACGATAAAACACGCAGAAGGAAAGATGCAGCAATAGCTCTCAAGCCAAGTCGGATGGGGGAGGGGCTGCATGGAAGGCACTATGGTGGAAAGGAAAGGTTCCTCAGGCTAGAGAGACTGACACGCTCACTGTCACACCAGCCTGTGTGCCAGAGGCTAGCAGGATGTTCCAGGGACAGGAAGCACGAGCTGGCATTTTTCTGGAGGCGCCTACTACATGCACTTTACAAGAAGTAACGGACTGAACTTCCTTCTGAAATAGATGCTGTATCGTCAGGGGCCATAGACTAGCCTTTGACAGGTATACTGAGCCTCAGAGTTTCTGTGTCTGGTTATTCACTCTGCCACTTATTGCCCTGAGACTTTGGACAGGTGGCTTAATCTTCCACTTCAGTGAAGTAAGAGTACCCATCCTCTGATGGTACAAGGATACCTGAAAGTCCCTGTAGATTTAAAAGGGTTGGATCATGGCCTGGCATGTCCAGAGTTGCCCCATTTTATACACTAGGGAAATGAGGCACAGAGAAGTAAGATCGCTTGGCTCAGCAGCCCAGCTCTGGAGCCTGCACTGTAAGATGTCTTTCTCTGGGCAGGTCAGGCATGCACACGCTGGCCAGAGCCATTCTTCGCTGAGGAAAGGTGTTTGGTCTTCTCTTTGCACAGAAAACTCCACTGTACTCGCAACTACATCCACATGAACTTGTTTGCATCGTTCATTCTGAAAGCTGTGGCCGTACTGGTAAAGGACGCCGTCTTCTCCAATTTCTACTCCAAGAGGCCGGATGATGAGAATGGATGGATGTCCTACCTGTCCGAGGTAAGTTCCTCCCCATCTAAATTGGCCTTCCAAATGGGCGGCAAGGGCTGAGGAAGGGAAGAAGGAGAAAGGGGTGTCCAGGACTTTTGAGTTAAAGCACAAGGACCTCCCAAGGATGGACCGAGAAAAGGAATCAGAAGCTGTTGGCTTTACCACCTCTACTGCAGGTACTTGCGTGGGACATTTTCCATCTGTAAGCAGAACAAGTGGACCAGTTTAACCTTGGCACAATGTGGTTTTTTTTTTTTCTTTTAAGCAGCAAGTCTCTTCCACCTTGAAATATACATCCATAGCATTATTTTTGGAGTACCATGTTACATTAACATGGCATTCCTACATTTCCTCCTTCCTCCTATATTTCTGATTTCATTTTGCTAATACTGCATTTTGTTTAGTATTTCCTCACTGATATTCATGAGGAGTACTGGCCTATTATTTTTGTGTCTTATAAAACCTTTGTTGAATTTATGTATCAAATTTGTGCTGGCCTCTTAAAATAAATTGGTATGTGCTCCCTCTTTTATTAATTCTCTAAGAATTTGTTTAAGACTTATATTATTTCCTACTTAAATATGTAGTAGATCATTGAAGCAAATTGAACATGGAATTTCTGTATTGGGAGACTTTGATAGGTTAATTATGAATCTTATATTTTCTACTTTGATGTCAGTGGTAGTAATTTTTCTAGGAACTGTTCACATAGTTCATGTAACTTTTCAAATTCATTTCTACAATATTGTTCATGGTATTCTCTTTGGGTCTTATTAAAGTCTACTTGGTCTGTAACTGTGTTCTCATTTTCACTTCTAATATTGATTATTTGTATCTTCACTCTTTCCTCTTCCATTTGATCACCTTTACAAGAAGTTTCTCAACTTTATGGAAATTTTCAAAGAACAAGCTTTTGGCATTGCTGATCTCTTTCATTAATTTCTACTTCTATTCTTATTATTTCTGTTCACATACTTTCTGTGGAGTCAGTTTGCTATTCTTTGTTCTAACCTTTCTGGGATGATTGTAGATAACAAATTACTTTTTTCTTTTAAATAAATGTACTTTAGACTATAAGTTTCATTCTGGGCTTCCTATTAGTTGCAGAGCACAAGTTTGGTATGCAAAATTTTATTTATACTCAGTTCAGGAATATTATCTAATTTCTGTAATAATTTCCCCTTTGATCTCTGGTTTGCATAGAAGTCTGTTTTCTTATTTCACATCACATAAAGATTTTTAGTTATTGCTATCTAGCTTCATTGAACTGAGGTGAGAGAAAACTTTGTGTTTCTATTAGGGCAGGTGTTCGTATGTTCTTGGTTTTTGCCTAAAAACATCTATCAGGTTAAGGAAAAGCTCTCTTTAGGAGCTCCTTGAAGCTTTCTTGATGTTTTATATTATTGTCAGTTCTCTGAGATGCTGAGCAAGGGCTGGGGAGGACAGGGGAGGGCACAGGCCTCTGCAGGCCTTTCTCTGTCCACTCAGGGTCCAGGTGCTGGGACAGCCCGGGCTCACCTTTAGTTTCTCTTCCCCATAGGTGTCCACCTCCTGTCGCTCTGTCCAGGTCCTGCTGCACTACTTCGTGGGCGCCAACTACTTGTGGCTGCTGGTCGAAGGTCTTTACCTTCACGCGCTGCTGGAGCCCACAGTGCTCCCTGAAAGGCGGCTGTGGCCCAGATACCTGGTGGTGGGCTGGGGTGAGTGACGTGACTTCCCAGCCTCCTCTTCTGGGGACTCATCAGAACATGGGAACCCTACAGGGGCTTTGGTTAGGGTTAGGAATCTAACTGGAGGACAAATAATTTCCCAGGAATAAGAGTCTCTGAAGGGGTGTGTATGTGTGTGTGTGTGTGTGTGTGTGTGTGTGTCCTGCATATGTGCAGATACCATATGCCCAGTGCAAATGTGGCAAGGTCTTTGGTGGCACTGGAAAACACACACTATTTCCCACTGCTTTAGGGGGGCTCACAGTGCCACCACAGACATTGACTTCTTGTGCTCCCAGAGGCAGGGAAATTTAGCACAAGTGTGTTCTCATGAGGGCTCTCTTCCTGGCTTGCAGACAGTTGGTTTTTGCAAGGAGGATGGGGGTGGGGCAGGGGCCTCTGGTCTCTTTTTCTAAGGCCATTAACCCCTCGGAGGAATGCCATCCTTGTGACCTCATCTACCCTTGACTGTCTCAAAGGCCTTTCCCCCAAATAATATTGCCCTGAGAGTAGAGCTTCAGTATGTAAACTTAAGAATATAATATTCAGCCTGTAACACTGAATTTTCAAGGTGATGTTTTGACTTAAAGAATATGAAGAAGACTATCCAGGTCAGGAACCCCTATCTCCACAAAGCCCTGGAGAATATGATGCTGCAGGATTCAGACAAGATAGCCTAGGTCTGTGACTCAGGAGACTTTGGCTAATATCTTTAGATTTACTGTAAACTGTAATCGAAACTCTCCTTTGGGTGCTGCTTTCTCTGATAGCACAGCAGTGGATGGTGCGGTGCTGCCTTAGCTGTTTCCAGCTCGCACAGCTCGTGATTCTATATCGAGTTCTGAGTTTTACCCAGCTGTTCTGGCCCTGACAGGCTAGGCTGGGAGGCAAGCACGTTCGAGACGCCTTCTCCTTATGATGCTCCTTGTCCTTTCTCCACAGCCTTCCCTGTGCTGTTTGTTGTCCCCTGGGGCATTGCCCGCGCATTCCTGGAGAACACAGGGTAGGTATTTCACCTGCTTTTTTTCTTCTTCCAAGAGCTAATAATTTCCAGATGTGCCTAAAGATAGGGATGACACCATTTCTCCAAAGAGAGCATTTAACTCCTCCCACTTTGTCCTTTTAGAAATGCAGATAGAGTTATCAAAGATCTTATAGTGGGCCGCAAGGTTAGCTCAGTGGTTCTAGCGCCTGCCTCGCAAACACAAGATCCTGAGTTCGATCCCCAGTGACCACATACAATGCTGGGTGTGGAGACTCACGCCCACTGGCAATCAATACCACATACCACAGTGCCAGGCGTGGTGGCTCATGCCTGTAATCCCAGCACTTGGGAGGCAGAGACAGGAGGATTGCTGAGTTCGAGGCTTGCTGGGCTACATAGTGAGCTCAGAGCCAGCCTGAACTACAAAGCGAGAACCTGTCTCAAAAAAAAAAAAAAAAAAAAAAAAAAAA
>PVIC010010621.1:0-43002 GCA_004025085.1 Thryonomys swinderianus
TCAGCGCATGTGCTGACCGGCCCCGCGATGTAATTGGAAGGCAGGGAGCTTCCAAACCACGAAATATATGACAAGGAAAACACCCCTCCACTGCTTTCAAGTTTCAGTAACTTCTAGAGTTGAGGCCAGTCACTTCTGTTAATTATCGGTAGCACTAAGCACCCATAATATTAAACAGCAAGTACAACCTGGATACGTTTGGAAGGGAGTTCCTGAAAAGAGAGACGAATGAAAAATGAAAGTGCTACATTAATCCTCAAATGGGATCCATAAGCCTTGGCCAATACTTCTGCTCACCCTTCCTCACAACTTTTTTCATGAATGTCATTACAAGTGTGCCAACCCCCTTGCTGGAGGCAGAGGCTTGCCAAAGCAGGTGACCTTCAGGAGCCCAGGACGCTACTAAAGCGTGCCACCTCACAATTCTCTGGACATAGCGCTGCAGTGCAAAAAGAGTATACAAAGCATAGATTTTCCTTCAAAAGAATGACAAACCAGCTCAAAATCTTGTGCGGAACAACACCACCGCTAGCAGGTGCTGCCAGGCCAATTAACAGTACCCCTGGGGGTTGGCTGGCACCCAGCTCAGGTCCAGGTTCAAGTTCAAGTTCAGGTGCAAGCTGCACTGCGCAGCAGGGATTAGTGAGCACACAGGAGACCCGCTCCACCACGCAGTCTGGCACATTCCCGGAAGAAACGGAGATGCGTTTGCTACCTGCGTGAGAAAGTGAACGCAGCATTGTTAAGCTCTTGAGTTAGGTTTTTATGATTCATTTCCATCACCGGGAATTGCCGAAATATTTAATCAAAAAGTATTCTCCTTTTGAACTAGATTTCTTTGGAGAGAAAATCAGGTATCAGTCATGCTAGACTTTTTTTTTTTTTTTTTGAAAATGAACTACTTTGGTGTTGTGGTGATTGGTTTCTTCATGCTAACATTTTCAAACACCTTTTTCTACTTCCGATTTCAAGTTGGACTTGAGAGATGGATCACATGTGGGGTCTCTGGCTCCTGTGATTTTTCTGGCTGCAGGAATAACCCCCAAAAAGTGTACATTGGAGTCAGCACCTGTGTCCGCAGCCCTTTCCCACAAAGCAGCCCAGGGCCAAAGTGGAGAAGGTTGGCATTTCTTCAGAAGTGGCAACGTGTCATTAAAGTGACAGACGTTCTGACCAAGGAATTCCTTATTTTTGTGCCCATTAAGGTTTCTATGAAGCAAACTGTCCTCCCAGCTCCACCTCCACTTGGGCTGGTTCTGAACTCTTTCCTTTGGCAGAGATTGATAATCCAAAATTCCACATCAGTTGCCTTTGAGAATAAAGGCTTTGCAAGAACAGATTTCCTAAACAATGCTTTTGGAAAACAGGTGCTCGTAATAGTATCATTACTTCTGATCTTCACGATTTCTTTGTTTCTCGTACTACCCTGTGCGTGTCTCCTTTCCTGTAATGGACACTCATAAATTTCCAGAGAAAAAGGGTCCCTAGGTCTGAAGCCCAGTGACGTTGTTAGTTCAAGATATTTGGAGCTGGTGCCAAAGGCATAACAAAACATGGTTTATGGCCTTCATTTGGCATTGATTTGTGCTACAAAGCTCAGAGTATCATTTCCTGCAGAAGGGTTTGCATTTTTAATGAGAGAAAATATTTCCAGCTACAAAGTTCTCGAAGAACTTTACAGTGTTTAATTTTTGAAAACCAAAACTCTTTCAAATAAAGCAGCTTGAAAATGTTCGGTTTCATTTTAAAGTGTTGCTTTTGAATGGAACCTTAAACTGGTCTTCCCAAGGAGTGTTTCTTTACTTCAGTAACTAGTGTTTTCCCCGGGCAGCACAGACTGACTCTTGAAGCCCTGGATGTGTTGTTACAAATAAATAGAAGAAACCAGTGACAAGAAACCACCTCTCCTCCTGACCTGTCCTCTGGCACTAGACCAGAGCCAGAACCATTCTGGAGGTCTTGAAACCTCAAAAGTGGACAGAAGACGAAGAATCCAGATCTCAAGCAACTGTGGCTTTCTCAAAGGCAGAACTTGAGTCGAGAGTGAGAGAACAGCCCAGTAGAGAAGGGCGGGCCTGGTCCTTCAGGTACACACTGCACATGGGGCAGAATGAAAAATAAGAAAAGCTAAGTAGGTAAGAATAAAAATGCCTGATGCACAGTGGGAGACAAAGGACGAAATAGAGCAACAATCCTGAAGGACCTGTTACCACCCCCAAAAGTAATGTATCTTCCAGAGCGCTGACTTTCTCCTCTCAGATCCCTGTTTGTTTTGTTAGGAAAAACAAAGTAAGGCTAAGAGCAAAGGTATTAGGACCAGCTTAAGTATTAGTCACCTTTGAGGGGGAAAGTATTCTTAGGAGTGACACTAGCTCAGTTTATCACTGTGGCCCTGTCTGAGGGTTCGGCTGGGCCACACGTGAGTTCCTTGGCCAGTAGGTAGCAGAGAGAGTCCCAGAAATAGCGATTCTGACAACTTTCTGGCGGTGTGTATGGGGACCACACTTGAAAGCCACAGTCCCAGCATAACTCATCAGTTTTGAGAACTTAGCAGAACTCACTGGCTTTGAGACACACAGAATAGAAGGACACGGAGTTCATGGTAGCCTGGTGATAGTGTGGATTTAGTCTCGTGCATAGTACTCTAGGAGGGACACTTACTTGGATAATTCAGTTATAATTCAGTTTCTTTCAAGCACAGAAAGTCTCTCCTTACACACACACACACACACGGGGAAGTAAGGAGAATAGTGTTTCTAAATCACTCTGTGTTTGCTTTATTGGCTTTTTTGTTTTACATACTTGTAGGTATAGCAAAATATTGTTTATGTTGTGGAGAATCTGTTGACCTGTGCTTAAATCATGGCTTTTCTCTGGTTTCCTCTTTGCACAAAAATTGTGTTAGAAAATGGGGAGTGTGAACAGGTGCGGGGTTTGGGGGATAAGTATTATACCCTTTTCCTTTCTCTGCGTCAGTGGAGAGGGGTCACATGTGGCCTGAGGATCAATTTACTGTTACACTATAGTGCAGAAGAACCTCAGGAGTGTTTCCTAGTTGCCTCGAGTCCAGACTCTGAACTAGGAACCTCCTGGAAGAGGTTATGAAGGAACCTTAACATCTCAAGGGATGGCACCGAGGCAGTTAATTTTCACAAAACTGTACTGTTTCACAGAATAAAAATCTAAATGTTAACTTCAGTTTTTACTAAGTGCCTGAAGTCCTTAACTCCAGATCTATTTTCTCTCCATTTCTAGCCTTTATTTTGTGAGCCTACTGGGTTCTTTTCAGGTGGACATTACTTGTATGTGTTTCACTTACCAGGGAAATTAGAACAAAGTGAGCCTGAAATTCTAAAAGATAGAATAACCCCTAAAGCCAACTGCTTACCCTGCAAATTAAAAGCACTTATGAATTCACAGCCCAACATGAATCTTGGTCTCACGTTAGTGATGAGCGCAGCTTTTATAGTCATATCTTCCATTTCCTTAAGCAGACCTCCAAAAGCAGTTACCGTAGACAGACTGGCCACACGGAAGGCCACCTTTGTCCACCTTAGGGACAGCTCTGCAGTGACACTTGCACCGTAGAGTCCTGTGATCACAGAACTCCTTTGGCTGTAAGAATGACAGGAAAAGGCCAGGATCCCGTGGGCTCACCAAGCAGAAGTGACAGTCAATCAGGAGGAAGCCTGTGACACAACAAGCCCGACCCTACGTGTCCTCTCCACATCTCCAGATGTGTCTAATGAGACTCACCGCTCTGGCCTTAGACGTGAGTGTCCTCACCCTGAAGGACGCGAGCCTTCGAGCCTCTCCCTGTGACTCAGCAGGGCGCCCCGTTCTCTCCCGCACTATCTCACCGCTGGGAGACTCAGGCCCAGGAGTGCGCGGGGAAGGGGCGGGCTGCGTGGAAGCGTAAATTCTTCTTTGCTCCCCGGAAATCCAGCATAATAAGCATTCAGGGAACACATACGGTAGTGGCTCCGAAGCAGATCCCTGTGAATTCAGAAAGGAGGAAAAGTGTACTGTGGGTGCCTGGCCTTTTTCCCTTTGGGTTCAACCCTTTGGCCAGGAACCCCTTTCGTGACTGCCAGGTTCCTAGTGCTTGGACTGGCCTGGACTACTTAGCATGCAGGAGGTATTCAGAGCTCAGGCTCCAGCTCTCAAGCCATTCCCTGCCTCAGACCTTCCTGTCACATCTGCCTAACGTGAGCCTTACACCCAAGCTACGAGCAGTGTGGACTGTTCCATGTTAAATATCAAATCTGTGAACTGTGCTGACATCTACTGCCAAGGCAGATGGGCATCCTGTGGGTATTGGAGCTGGCTGAACTGCTGACCGGCAGGCTTTGCTTCCTGGAGCCCCGCAGAGCCGTGTCAGCCCACTTCCATCCCTCCTCCTGCACTTGGACCCAAAGGCTTCTCTGCCTGGCTTCCTGTTCTGTCTCCTTCCTCTTTCACAGGAATCTGCCCCCACTCAGATGCCTGATTCCCTCTGCTCATCTGGCTCCTCAGAGGACCTGAGCTGACAGAGAATTAGGGATGTGGGAAGCCTGCATAGCACCCAGTGGTAGGCAGGGGCAGGGACGCCCAACAAAAGAAGCTTCTTCTCGGCAAGAGATGCTTTCCTGGGTGCATCCGGTCCCTACTGGGCCCAGCTGGCTCGAGTACAGTGAGCCTGGTTTGGAGAGCTCAGAATGAAGCGGAGTATTAGAATTTCTACCAGACTGACCAATTACAGGACTAATTACACTTACCCACCAATTACCTTTCATGTGAAAGAGCTAATGCAGCCTCTGCAGATGCCAAATGTGAAACAGGAAGTAGCTAAGACCCTGAGGTAGCCAGACATCTTTTAAGTGAGGTCTGCGTGTCGCTGGTTTATACGACCTTTAGTGTTGGGTGAATGATCCCTCCTACCCACCACCGAGAACTCTTGTCTGTCATGTGGAAGTGCTCAGGGTGTTGAGGCACCAGCGACCTTGCAAGGAGGAGGCTACTGCCTATAGCAAGAGTGGGAAAGAATTCTCTGCATAGCCCTTCTTATTATATGCATGAGATATATCCTGTTTTCAAGTCTATGTTCTACCATCAACTTCAGAGAGAGTGATCTTTCCTATTCCTTCTAAAATGTTGCTACGGTTGCCCACCCCTCTCTGTCTCTAAGACTAGATCTTGCTAAGTTGCCCAGGCTGGACTTGAACTTCTGAACCTCCTGCCTTAGCCTCCCGGAGTACCAAGATAATGGGTGTGTAACCCTCCACCCGAATCGGCTTCTACTCTGTTGTGGACTAAATGCCTCCAGGCTCTCTTCTGTCCTCCCTCTAGTGGGGACGTTGAGTGGAGCAGGGGACGTCGCGCTGGGCCGTGTTGGGCTTGAGGCCCTCACAGCACTGGCCTGGTCCCCGCTTTGTTTCATTAATGTAGGCTGGGAGGTCACACTTGACGCCATGAGCTGCCCCTGACGGTGAGGGAGGAACTGCGGAATCTGCCGAGCACAGGCAGCACGAGCCCCCGCAGCTCACACTTCAAAGCGCGGCAGTTCTTTCTGATCTAGCTGAGTTCACTCATTTAGTTGCCTACGACGAGACCGCAGCTGAGGTATACTGGGGCAAGATGGGTGGAGAAGTCATTAGAAACGCTTGATTTTTGTCAATATACAAAAACCTTCTGAGCATTCAGTAAAGATGCCCTTTTGCAATTATTACTCTTATTGAGTTGGTTGATGGATTGCATTGAATGGGAGGGATTAGCCAAGTAAGTAAAAATATTGAGAAAGGGCCAGAGATTTAGCTCAGTGGTTCTGGTGCCTGCCTTGCAAGCACAAGGTCCTGAGTTCGATCCTGGAAACCACATACAATGCTGGGCGTAGTGACTTACGCCCACCAGCAATCAATACCACACACCACAGTGCCGGGCGTGGCAGCTCACGCCTGTCATCCCAGCACTCAGGAGGCAGAGGCAGGAGGATTGCTGAGTTCGAGGTTTGCCTGGGGTCCATAGTGAGCTCAGGGCCAGTCTGAACTACAAAGCGAGATCCTGTCTAGAAAGAAAAAAAAATTGAGAAAGAAAGTGGTTACAAACAGATTAAGAAGAACAGATTGAGTCCTGTTGTGTTGAGTTGCAATTAGAGCCATATATTCCTGATTATTGGTAGGGCTAAATATAGATGCAACTGTGCACATACGTGCATTTCAGTAACAGGGAACTAAATTTAGATGTAGTTCTGTGGTGTGTGTGAGTGTGTGTGAGTGTATGTGAGTTATACATGTGTTTTCCAGCTCTGTTCTCCAAGAGGCACCAGGAGCAGTAATAGCCCAATGGGAAAGAATACATCTTGGACCCGAGCTTGTTTTTTTTTTTTTTTTTTGAGACAGGGTTTCGCTTTGTAGTTCAGGCTGGCTCTGAGCTCACTATGTAGCCCAGGCAAACCTCAAACTCAGCAGTCCTCCTGCTGTCTCTGCCTCCTGAGTGCTGGGATGACAGGTGTGAGCCACCACGCCCGGCACTGGGATATGTGGTATTGATTGCTGGTGGGCGTGAGTCACCACACCCAACACTGTATGTGGTTCCTGGGATGGAACTCAGGACCTTGCACTTGCGAGGCAGGCACTGGAACCACTGAGCTAAATCTCCGGCCCACCCGAGCCTGGTTTTTAAAACATCATTCACCATTAAAACCAACCAAGTCTCTTTGAATAAATAATTGGCTCTCAGTCTAGGCAGAGAAAGTCAAAGAGGACTGTGGAACTTTTTTTATGGTACTGGGGATTCAGCTTCGGGCCTCATATGTGTGAGGCAAGTGCTGAACTACTGACCTTCAGCTTTTTTTTTTTTTTTTTTTGGTAAATTTTATTTTTAGACAAAGTCTTGACCAGCCAGGCCTGGAGCTTGAAATATTCCTGCCTGAGCCTCTGAAGTAACTGGGATTATAGGCATGTGGCATCTCACTAGACCTGGAACATCGTTTGATATCAAAAAGCAAAGGGATGGTCAAGGGACGGTGGGTGATAAATAACAGAGACTAGTGATGGTGAACCTTTCAGAGAAAAGTGCCCAATCTGATACCCCAAATCCACATATTATCGCAAAGTGTCAGTAACATTGTAATTAAACCTGAAAAATGAAGTTTTAGTTTAGAAAAAAACAACATTATTTGTCTTCAAGGAAAAACACAAAAACAGGACATTTTGCGATAAAAACAACTTTTTATTGAAAGGTAAAAATATGCATTTGTTGTGGTTTTGCACAATTAATGTGATCTTTGCTATTGCAAGCCTGGGTGACTTGGGCCACATGCCGAAAAAGAGGGCTCTGTGTGCCCACTGTGGCACATGTGCCATAGGTTTGCCACCGCTGATGTAGAATCTACCTTGAGGTACCTGCTCTGGGAATAGCTGAACATCACAATGAATATTAGTGAATTATAACCCACTATGTAAGAGTGGGACCTACGAGCCTATACAGGTACAAAATAATTAAGAAAATGGCGGCAGATGAAACTCTGACAGTAGAATGGTGACTGATACATATAGGAGAGATGATCAGATTTTTAAAAAAACACTTTGGTAACTGTCATAACAATAATAATCACAGAAGAAATATCGGTGGCTGCTAGAGCTAGTGGGTAAGAGTTTGATGACAGGTCATTTATTTAGTCTGAAGCTATCTTGCCACACTAATTTTTTAAAGACAAGAAGGAAAAATAATAACTTTATAGTAAAGAAACCTGACAGGAAACACTGCAAACAAATGATCAAAGTTAATAATACCAGTAATAGGACAAATAAAAATTATGTACCATTCAAGAGGGTGCAATAAAATGAATGCCTTTAAAATATGTTTCTGCTAAAACTTATAACCTGGATCGAATTATGAAGAAATATGGAACAAACTCAAATTGAGCAACAATCTACAGAATAACTGGCCTCTTTCAAAATGACAAGATCATGTAAGTCAAGGGCCCACTGGACAGTAGTCAAGGAAATTAAACAGATGCAATGATTAAATGTGACGTGTGATCTTAGACTGGACTTTTTGCTATAAACAATGATTCCCCCACTGTGGCTTCAGGACACAGAAACTTTAGCCCTGTCTGGGAGTTTGTGTAACAATATACAATTTTGGATCCTAGGACAGATATACTGAGTCAGGAACCCAGGGTTTGGGACCCAGTCAGTTTGGTTTTTCAAGACTTTCCACTAATTCTGATGCACACCAAAGTTGGAAATCCAGTGCCTTTTATAAAGCACATCACTGGGCCAGTTATTGAATCTGTGGAGTAGATGATGATAATATGTGAATACTAAGTTTATGCTTTTCATGGCATTGTTTTTATGAAACATTAAACTATATAAGGATAATGGAAAATTATTCCTGCAAATTGCTCTTGTGTGTGTGTGTGTGTGCGCACGTGCATGCGCACTGGGGCTCAAATCCAGGGCCTTTTTTATTGTTTATTTTGAGACAAGGTCTCACTATGTTTCCGAGTTGTCCAACTGGGCTTGAATTTACCATCCTTCTACCCCAGCCTCCCAGAGCACTGGTCATGCCCAGCTATGCTTTCAACTTACTCTTAAATTATTCAAAAATAAAGTCACTTTATAGTATATACTACATATATGATGGACATATTTAAAAATATTTCAAAATAAAACTTTGTAAATAATGAGGATGAGGCCAAGTTATATATTAACTATATTTGGAAGAAAATCTAACTCAGTTATTCTAACTTCTTTTATACAAGTCAAATGTGGAACTAAATAAAAAGAATATAGAATCTATTACATGTACGGTTAAATCTGCTGTGGAAAATAGCTTGTTCTCCCAAGAGCCATCTGTGTTTATTTTCAGGTCGAACAACCTTAAGGTTGCTAACATTCTTTAAAACCATGTTGATGAATGACACAATCTGAAGCACATCAAAGCCAATCTGGTTTCTTTGGGGAGTCCATATCAGTGGAAAAACATTTCTGCTGTACAGCATCTGCCTATCCATATGTGGAAAGAGTCAATTCAGGAAACTGAAAAATAATTGTTTTCAAATAATTGGATAGATGACATACACAGCCCCTCGTTCTCAGCTGCATTACTAATTGCCTGAATACAAGCCACATTCTGAATATTTTCCCTCATAGATTCTTTGCAAGACTTTTCCATTGGACACAACTAAAATACAGCAAGAACAAAATATAGCCTGAGACAAGTACATATGTTGGATTAGGTTCAAATATGCAGGGCTTTATCTAGCAGGAAAAATCCTTTTAGAGTTACAGAGGAAGTGAATCAGGCCCATGGACCTTGGCTAACTAACCGACACATAAACATCAGTGGTGGTTTGTTGCTTTTCTACTTTTGGTTGTCTGCTTTGAAGCCATTGTTCAGTATCCAGATACCCAGCTCCGTTCTGCCCAGCCTTCTGATGGTTATCCCTTTGTTCTGAGACTGTGAACGGAGAGTTCCTTTCCAGCTAACAAGTGTTCCTTCTCCAGCCGTAATCCTTCAGAAGAACTGAATCTGATCAGTTATGTCACAACCGAAGAAGACAACATTTGTTTTAACAGAGTTTATTTAGAACATCCTGCTGCTAATGTCAGCACACAGATTGGGCAAGTTCCACCAAAATAACTTTCAGACTATTTGTACTCAATTAAATGTTTATTTAAAATTTCCTTTTGGTTTTTATTGCTGTAAATGTATTGTTCATTTTTCACATACCAGGCACTGTTGTTTAGCTGAGTCTCAAGGGCATTACTTGTTACAAATTTAACAACTGTGACATATTAAAAACAACATTTAGGGAAGAAATTAGGGTTGAGAGGATGTGACCAGATGTTTCCATGGTGTTTCACCAAAATGTCACTTAAATGCCAACAAGATTTTAAAAGGAATTTTCCCCAAAGTCTCTTAAGCCACTTAATGGACCCCAAATTATATTCTATCACAGCTGTATTACAAAACTCATTTGATTTTTATTTAATCATGGTTTTCTTGAGGATTCTTGAAAACTTTTCACTGTCATTTCTTTTCCTTTTATGAATCCGCGATAGCAACAGGAAATCTTGTGACTTTGCCATATTCTGCTTAAATTTATGACCTCGCTTTTGCTAGGTCTAACGTGGGCATGCGAGTACTTACTACTTATGAATGGTATGGAAATTAAATATGAAAATGCATGTAGCAGTTTCATCCTAGTACCTGGCTAATAACAAAATATTAAAGCCATTATTACATTTAGATGAATCAGATGGTAATGAGGTTAGAATTCTCTGACCTGGCTTCCAAACTTAAGACCATTTAGAAAGGAACCTGCAGATAAATACACCAGAATAGAGACTTCTGGCCCCCAAAAGAGAGCTCCTGGCTTGTTCTCCTTCTGTGGGAATTCTGTTGAGAGAACTTTCTAACAGTGGACCAGTGCCTTGCAGTTTTTATGGCTTGGTCCACATTCAAAAATACACACAGAAAAAATAAAAGTCAGTGAAACAAATGCTGTGCAACAGAGGTTTTTCAGGGAAAAAGGATAAGCTTGATCCAAAAATATTTTTGAGGGTGGAGACATTCCAAGCATACCATTCCATGCCCATGCCAATGGAATGTGGGCACGCACAGCACAGGGCAATGTCCAAGGATAGAGGGCTTAAGAGGACCAGGGAAATTTTGAGGGAAAAGCACAAAGTATTGAACATTATCTGCAAACACACAGATACCCAGACACACACAGAATTAGGAAATAATGGGCGAATTCTAATTATTATATTTCAATTCCAAACCAGGAATGACATTTTGTCTCTCTCCATATTTTGGGCACTCAGTGGATAAAACTACCATAAGAAATACTTATCAATTTTAGAAATTAATATGGACTACTCTTCCAGATTAATCACAGAAAGGGTGTAACTTCCAAACATGGTGGAACATATCCACTTCTCTTTCTAAATTCCTTGAATTAAGTTTGTGTGCTTATTGTTACGGTGGCTTTATCCTTGTCAGTGTTGGTAATCCTTTGACATTTGAGAGGGTTTTAATTTCTAAAGATGCCTCATCATTCCAAAAATTGATACTGGCCCATAACTTGTGGGAATGGTTGTATTTGTTTTCTGCTTGTGGTTATTCATCTCTTCTTCTCTGTAGACAAACTGAGGAAATGATGGAGACACTTGGGGTTATGGTTTATATCTAGGTGCCCCCAGCAGCCTTATGAGTCCAGAGGTTGTTGGAAGGTGGTAGGATCGTGAGTTCACAGTTGAATGTGTGGTTTGGAGGTGTGGTCTAGTCAGATGAGGGGTCCCCGGAAGTCTGACCCGGAAGGGTTTATCTCCCTTGGGTTTCTGCTTCCTGGTCACCATGATGTAAGCAGCTTTTCTTTCACGGGGTTTCTCTGGCTGTTTCTGCCTAGAGCCAACCAATCATGGACTGCAACAGTGGGCCAAAGTAAAGCTCTCCTCCTTTAGGGTGTGAGTGTGAGGTGTTGTGTCTCAGTGATGAGAATGTGACTAAGACCAAAGACCAAAAAGGCCTGAAGATTAGAAAAAAAATTCAAATTCCTTTTAAAAACTATATTCTGGTATAGTTTACTAAAGATACACTTCTTTGTTTTTCGTTGATTGTGTTAACAATATTGAACTAAAAAAAGACCAGTTCAGTTTATGCAAAGAACCATTCAGGTAGTTGCCCGGGGTCGGGAGAGTTCAGTGTTTCTCAGAGACCAGACACACCTCAGCCAGAGCAGAGTCACTGGTAAGTTTGAACAACTTCTGCTTCCTGAGCTGCACTCTGGCCCTGCTGAGTCAGGGTCTCCTGGGGTAGCGACTGGGAAGCTGCGTGGTTAGCGAGCTCTGCAGGTCTTAACATGTAGGGGGTTTCTTCAAAGCACAAATGGTTAGTTCTGGTCATAAAGGCTGTCGTGGCTTGTGTTCAGCTCTTCTGGCTTTGAAGAAAAAGGTCACAGACACATCGCCTGTGAAAAAATATCCCAGTTTGAACAAAAAGCAAGCCATCTTCCCTCTTTTCAATGTGTTCTTCCAGCTCCGTTTTCCATAGGCTCAAGCACCCAGCCTCGTTCACACACAGAACATCATCCGGAGTCGAGCAGATATCCCGCCTGTTACTGTTGGCCCATCCGGGATTCTTCATGCCTCCGCTTGGCTTGCCAGTGACCGTGAACTCTGCTTTCCATACCACCAGTTAAGCCGCCTGATGTTACCCAGGTATAGAGCTGATCGGAGCCTCTGCGATACCTTTGAGGGCCGTGGTTCTCGATCTTGACCGGACATCAGAATCATCTGGAGGTTAACTCTCAGAGGCAGGTCACAGGACGAGCCTAGACAGAAGCCGTCAGGACACATGCGTCAGTGCTTTGGGAGCCCCTGGGGATCCCAGGTCCCACCAAGGCCAACCGCATCTGGAGAAAGTGAATCGGAGTCTCTTCCGCACCTGGGTGATCATTGAGAGAACTCTTTCTGCGCGTAGCTGTTCACTCTGACAGGAAGAGAAAGCTCAGGAGAGATTGTTTTATGGAAACTTGAGGCTGAGAAAGAACATGAAGGGTTCTTTCCTTCAGCTGCCATGACAGGAGGCCCAGCGTCGAGCCCTGAGGCGCCGCTGTGGAAGAGTGTAAAAGGCACGTGCGTAGACACCCCAGCGGGCCCTGCTAGTGCCCGGCTACGCAATTCCTGACTCCAACCCTTCCTTTGACTCAAGGTAGTCTATGAAATTTATCAGTCTTCAGGCCTCTGCTGTCTTCTCAAGAGCGAGTAACAGATCTCCAGTGAGCCGAAACAGGGAAAGTTGTTTTAAACCATTGACTGCTTAATAAATTAGCACTAGACGGCTCTCAGCCTAATTTATCTCTGCAAGCCGGTTTCCCAGGGTATCAGAGCAACACCACCAGAAAAATTATTTCCATTAAACACCACAAAAATGTCTTTCCTGTGATACTTCACTAAAAGGGTGACATGTACGAGATTCTCAGTCACAAAACAGGAAAGCAGTGTTTGAAAGTTAAATTAAAAAGTAAAGCACGGTTAAGATTTTATTGAGCTTAAACCCCATTCCTACCCCTTAACCGTATAAATCTGCTCTGTGTTCTCTGTCTCCCACTCAGATGGGTGATAAATTTCGGATGCTGGATTCTTACGTCTCTAAAAATAACGTTTACCTAAAGTGAAGTGCAGCGTCTGGGTCCCCCGGGGGAGTGTGAGGTGGCCTCGCGGGGTGATTGTCTGTGTGGCCAGGTGAGGCCTCCCCACCCCGAATACGACACCAGTCCTGTTTCTCTTGGCCCCTGCCTTCCGCGGGGGGAGTCCTGTGCCACTGACTTTCCCATAGAGCTGCTCCTTCATGCAGAATGCCACCAGCAATGGCCTGACGTGGAGGAAATGGAGCGTTTTCCATCTGTCCTCTGAGCCGAAGGACCTGCTGTCCCCTGAGGAACCTCGGTTTACGTGGATGGAAACAGGCTGCGGCGTCCTCGGTGCTATCACGGTGCATTCTGTTAGATGCAGAGGGCTCTGATGGTCTCGGGAAAAACCCTGCATGTGACTTCTCCACCGAAGGACATGCCTGAGTATCTAGAGCACAGGGGGCCCGAGCTGGTTCGCGTGATCCTTCAAGTCCTGGAAAGATAGGAAAGATGGCAAGGCCGGCGTTACCCTGGTCATAACAGACAGTCTTCACCCTTCTCCAGCTCTCCAGTCCTTATTCCAAAACAGCTAATACCATGGAAAAAGAAGCCTTACGAAGGAATGTGCTGAGAGCAACCAGCTGTCCAGGGTGGTCCTGGGAAATGATGGTCGTCTTCTTCTTTTTTTTTTTTTAAAGTATAACATCTCAGTCTTGAAATAAATTTTTAAAATCTCTACTCTTTGTATAAATTTTCACCTACAATATAAAATTTCCCAGGCACTGTCTAAAGTCCCAGATACTATCTTTTATTTTTCCCCTTTCCCTATCAAATTCTGTTCATTATTTCTTCTCTGGCACTCTCTCGGCCACTGTTTCCCCCGAAGGCCTGCCGCTTCGTGTTAGTCTGTTGTAAAAGGCCCTCACTCGTCCCTGGGCCTCCAGCCGTGCACACTTCAGGCCCTTCCTCTGCTGCACACTGAGCAGTCTTTCCGGATTACTGCATGGCAGGCATCGCGTCTCTGGTGAAGCGTTTTCAGTGGCGCGCCCATCTGCTACCAAACCATATGACAGCGGTTTAGCTTGGCGTTCAAGGGCCTGGAGGTTTGGTTGCAGATTTACTTCTAATTTTGTATTATTTTGCCTGTTCAAGCCACATGACATTCCTGCACCCCCTGATCCTTAATCTTCTCTTGTCCTTTCTCACCTCTAGCTCATATTATTCTCTTTGGACCGTCCCTTCCTCTCCTCTTTCTTGATGAAATCACCCAACTCACATGTTCGCCCCCCCCCTTTCGATAAACCTTTTCAGGGCAGTTTTGTCAGACACATTCTTTGCCTTCTTGACCCGCTGAGAAGGGACCCTCTTCAGGCCTGTCTCGTACTTGCATTGTCCTGGACTGTAGTCGTTTGGGGTCGCTATTTTACCTCTTTTACTGGGCTGCAGTTTCTGTAAGGCATACACTGCACTATGCCTTTTATGTGTCAGATGATCAATGAGCAAATGAAAGAATAAAGGTAAAGGCCACCAAATCCTTCAGCTGATAACATCTAGCATGGAGGCCACACAGAGCCTGTGCAAAAGTCTGGTGCATCTGATCTGAGGCCGGCCGTCGGGCCTCAGGGTATGGATTAGCCACGAAGAGACTTTGGCACATCTCACAGGTCATTTTCCAAGACCATGTGTGTCTCCCTCTGAATAAATGGCTCCTCCTAGGTCTTGGGAATTTGTGGGGCAGAAGCAGCCGGAGGTACGGGCACATCACAGTTAAATATGTATTTTAACAAGTTCCCCACAGTTGGCATAACTTTTTGAACATGTGAGGCTCGGATCTGGCGAGCATGTGGCGCAGGTGGTCCTGGAGCTGCCCGACTGGGCGACCTCTGGCTGCTTCCTCTGGAAAGCTGGCTGCCACTCGTGGGCAGACCATGGGTTTACAGGCTGAAAGGCAAAACTTGTCTTAAAAGAAGAAAAATACTACTTCAAAGGATTGAAATGGTACAGGGCGCTCCCAATACCTGTTGGTCGCTGGGAATAGTGGACTCTTCAAAAACTAACTTATATTTACTCAAATTATTTTCCTAACCAGAGATTCCGGCTGAAGGCGAGCCATCACATTTTTATTATTTTTGTGGCACCTGGGAGCCGTCACATTTTGTGCATAACAGTCACGCATGGCAACAGTGCCGGTCAAGCCCTCTGTTTCCCATAGTCACCGCAGCACCGCAACTGTGTTTGCGGCGACAAAGCAAAGAAACTGTCTAAAGAGTTTGACAGTTTAAGGCAAATTGACTACGTAACTCGGGTCCCTAGGTTTTCCTGTTCTCAAGGTGTATGTATTTGTATCTGAACTTGTTCATGACTACATGTATTAATTTCACTTTGCCTAGGTGGCTTTAGCTTTTGAAATCTGTAATTTGAGAGTAATAGTAACCTTCACTGTTTTGTGGGATTATAATAAAGATTAAATGACAAATTGTGGAAAGTGCATTTAAAAGTGTTTTTTGGGTGGGGGAGTAAGTCAGAAGGCAAGCACTTGCCTGGCAGGTGGGAAGTCCGGGCTTTGACTCTCCAGTGCTGCAAAAAGCCAAAAACTAACAAGTGTTTCGTGCTTTCTAAAGCATGACACATTTGCATATGGCATGTATGTGTACGCAATTCACTTAATTAAGATAATTGATTACTCTGCTTGTATTTAATCTTTTGATCCTTGCTGCTTTTAAATTTGATGAGGTAGATGACTAGATGCATAAATTACCTTTTGTCTATCTGTTATAAATACAGATAGCTTAATCGACAATCGTATTGTATGAAATAATAAGCAAGTTAGAAGTGAACCCAGACTAGGAGATTGGGCTAAATGGATTTTACCAATATTGTTTGTGTGGCTTTAACTATCACTTTAGATTCTTTTCATGCTTAGAAGATATCCACTAATATAATGCTAACACACCGGCCCATAGCGATTGGAACTAGAGAAGTGATAAATAGGTTCTGACCTCACTAGTATTTCTTTTCTTTTTCCAATAATTTTTGATTTCCACTCTGGTGTGAACTCTCTTAAGTTCCCACACACTGGCAAACAGTAGTTCCTGGACTGGAAGCTGTGACCGCACTATTCCAATGGCATTCACTCTTTCGGCAAGTGTTACTGAGCTCCCTCCTACTCAAAGCACCTCTACAACAGCAACAAATGAGCCCTGAGATTACTGGGTTGGAAACCTGTGTCTCACACATGCACATGGGTCTGTGTGTGTGTTGTGGATCCAGCAGCCTTCTGCTTTGTCTTTCTGTCTAGTGGCTCCATGTTTTTCTAAGAGTCTTCACTTAGCAGTGGAAACAGAAATGGTGAATGTGTTAGTCAGGGGCCTGCAGAGAAGGGGCCCAGCCAGGAAGGACGCATATCCCTCATATTCTCTTTCTGAAGGCATGTGTTTCTCTCATCAGCATGCAAGAGGACTGGGAAATACAATTCTTGATTTACAGAAACTTCTCAGCATTAACCATTCATTAGGGAAAGGGAACAAAGAATTTTACTGGTTGCCTAAACCAGTGCTTTTCAAGTGAAAGGCTTTTTTTTTTTTTAAGGCTTAAACCTTTAAAGAACAGAAGGTAAATAAAAACATTTAAAAATTTCCTGTTCTTATACCCTAAAACCACACACACACACACACACACACACACACACACACGATAGCTTTAATGGGATATAATTCACATAACCTTCAATGCTTTAAGTATACAATTTATTGATCTTCATACATGGGTGTGACTATCAGTATAACCTTAGAATATTTCAAACACCTCAGAATAATCCTTTAGGCTGGAGACTTAACTCAGTGGTTCCAGCATCTGTCTGGCAAGCACAAGGTCCTGAGTTCAATCCCCGGGACCACATACCGCAGTGCTGGGCATGGTGGCTCACACCTGTAATCCCAGCACTTGGGAGGCAGAGGCAAGATTGTTGCTGAGTTTGAGGCTTGCCTGGGCTGCTTAGTGAGTTCAAGGTCAGCCTGAACTACAAAGCAGAATAATTCTTTAGTTTTTAGTAACCCACCTTCTTTTGTTCCCAGTCCTAAACAACTTACTTGCTTTCTATCTTTATGGTTTTGTCTGTTCTAAACAGAAGTGGAATCTTATGTGGTCTATTATAACTGGCTTCTTTCACTTTGAGTAATTTTTCCAAGAGTCAAGCATATTATAGCATGTATTTGTATTTTATTTCTTTTTTTGGCTAAATAATATTCCAGTATACACATATATGACATGGTATCCATTCAGCAGTGGGTACACATTAGGATTATTTCTGTCTTTGGCTATTACGAATAATGCCTCATAAAACATTCATGTGCAAATTTTTATGTGGGTATGTTTTCATTTTTTTTAATTGAATTCTTTATTGGTACAATTTATATACATCTCAAAATCACACATAACATTGGGGAATTTGTACCAGTATATGACACAAGTTAATTCTCATTTTTACCCATATCCCTACCCACCCACACCTCCTCTCCCCCTTTATACATGCTCTTTTATTTTCTTTCTGTATCATATTTATTCCTTCCCCTCATCACATTCCCACACCAAGTTTCCTATAGAAATATTCCACTCTATGAAAGCTGTCCTACTTTCTAGAGCTCATTTGCATCTACAGGTGTTCATGCCAAAGAGAAGATCCGGAAATTGTCTATCTGTGATCTATGCATTTCACTTATTAGTATATCCTCCAGGTGTCTCCATTTGCACTTAAATGGATCGATCTTGTCATTCTTTATGGCAGAGTAATACTCCATTTTATTAAAAAACCACATCTTCTTTATCCACTCTCCAGTTGATGGACATTTGGGTTGTTTCCAAGATTGAGCTATCACAAACTGAGTTGCTATGAACAAGGGTATACATCTGTCTTTCCAATGTGAGTTTTTAAATTCTTTTGGGTATATTCCTAGCAGAGGGATAGCAGGGTCAAGTGGGACCCCTAGTCCTAGTTTTCTGAGAAATCTCCACACAGATCTCCACAATGGTTGCACAAGTCTGCAATCCCACCAACAGTGGAGAAGGGTTCCTTTCTCCCCACAGCCACGCCAGCATTTATTGTTGGTTGATTTTGTGATCGCGGCCATTCTTTGTGGAGTGAGGTGGAATCTCAATGTTGTTTTCATTTGCATCTCTCGAATGACCAGTGATGTTGAGCATTTCTTCATATGTTTCTTGGCTGCTTTGACTTCTGCTCTGAGAAGTGTCTGTTCATTTCAGTTGCCCATTTTTGAATTGGGTCTTTAAACTTGGGGAGGCTGATCTGTTTGAGTTCTTTATATATTGTCGATAGTAGCCCTTTCTGATACACAGCTAGTAAAGATTTTTTCCCATGAGAAATCAATTCATTTTTCTTGATATATTCCTAGGGATGAAATTTCTAGGGATGATAGTAAGTGTATGTTTAATAGTTAAGAACCTGATTTATTGCTTTCTAAAGGGTCTCCACCATTTTACATTCCCACCAGGATATCTGAGGGTTCTCCTTTCTCCCTATAATAAGATTCATTTTGATCTTTCTTTTGTATTATAACCATTCTAGTGGACATGAAGAAATAACTATTGCAGTTTTGATTTGTATTTTCCCCAAGAATGATGTTAAGCATCTTTCTGTATGTTCATTGACCATTAGGGTGTCTTCTTCAGACAAATATCTGCTCAGATCTTTGCAATCATGTTTAAGTGGCATCCTTTGAAGCAAAGAAGTTTTAAATTTTGATAAAGTTCAATTTATTCATTTTTTTCTTTGTTGTTTTTGAGTTTTGGTGCCATATTGAAGAAATCCATCTCAAATCCAAAGAAATGCAGATTTATACCTGTCTTCACCTTTTATAGTTCTTGGTCCTACACTTAAGTCTTGAATTTTTGAGTTAGTTTTTGTATAGGGTGTGAGGTAAGGGTCTAAGTTAATTTTTTTTTGCATGTTATTGTCCGGTTGTCCTGGGGGTATGTCTGAACGTATCCTCTAGAATTCATAGGTTGCAAGTGTAACCCCTAATGCAATAGTGTTGGGGAGGTTTCAAGTGTTCATTCAGGTCATGAAGGTTCCACCCTCATGAGTGGGTGAATGTGATATGAGAGGGCTTAATGGAGGGAGATTGTACCACAGCATGAGAACATGGCATTCCTCCCCTCTGAGGAACGCAGCATTCACATCACTATTTGGAAGAAGTGGGCACTTGCCAGACAGTGCAACCTGCTAGTACCTTGATCTTGAATGTCCTGATCTCTGGAACTGTCAAAGACAAACTTCTGTGCTTTGGAAATTACCTGGTCTTTGATATTTTGTTATGGCAGTAAAAAAATCAACTGAGATATGTGTTATCATTTGTTGCAAGACCGGTGTTTGTTCAGGGAATGATCTTGGTGCCCATGCAAAAAAAACTAATTGACCATGGGTACATGGGCTCATATTTGGACTCCACATTAATTCCATTGAATTTTCTCTTACACAAAAATGATACAGTCTGATTACTTTTGTTGTGTAGTAAGTTTTGAAGTTGGGTAGTGTGAGTCTGCCAATTTAGTTCAATGTTTCCGTGATTGTTTTGGTTGCTGTGAGTTTCTTGCACCTTTATGTAAATTTTAGGATCAGCTTGTCAAAATTTTCTTTTATCTGCTAGACATTCTTGTGAGAATTGTGCTGACTGTATGACTTGGGGACTATTGACATCTTAATGATATGAAGTCTTCTAATCTAGAAACATGGTGTGTTTTCTTCAACTTCTTTTATCAATGTAGTTTTCAATATGTTTTGTGTTTCTTTTGCTAAATTTATTTCTAAGTATTTTATTCTTTTAGATGCTATTATTAATGGAATTATTTTAAAATTTTATTTTTAGTTTGTTTATTATAAATGTGTAGAAATACAACTGATTTTGTATATTGATTTCATTTCTTTTAACCTTGCTGAAGTCATTTATTATTCTAATAAGTTTTAGTGGCTTTCTTAGCCTTTTCTATATATAAGATCATGTCTATTGCAAATAGATTATTTTACTTTTCCTTTCCAATCTGGGTGCTTTTTAAATTTCTCTCTTTTTTTTGCTTATTCACTCTAATTTAAGTCTCCATTATAAGTACAGATAATTAGAATAGATCTCTTTGTCTTGGTTTTGACATTAAAGAGAAAGCACCCAGTATTTTACCATTTAATACATTTGCTGTGAGTTTTTGTAGATGTCCTTTACCAACTTGAGAAAGTTTCCTTCTACTGCTAGTTTGTGGAGTTTTTTTTTTTCTTCTTTAATCATGAAAGGGTTTAGGACTTTGTTAAATGCTTTTACTTTGTCTATTGAGCTGATCATGTGTTTTCAATTTTTTATCCTGCTGATATGGTGTATTATATTAATTGATTTTTAGATGTTAAACCAACCTTGTATCCTGAGATAAATCTCAATTGGCCATGGTTTATAATTCTTTTTATATGGTGCTAGATTCAGTTTACAAGTATTTTGTTGAGAATTTTTGTGTCCTTGTTCATAAGAGATAGATTGGTCTCTGTTGTTTTTGTGATGTCTTTGTTTAGTTTTGGTTTCAAGATAATACTAAATTTACAGTGTGAGCTGGAAAGTGTTCCTTCCTCTTTTATTTTTTGGAATAGTTTTTGAAAAATTGATATTCCACCTTTAAATGTTTAGTAGAGTTTGTGGGAGTCTGGGCTTTGTGTATAATAATTTGATTACTAATTGGCACTCTTACCTGTAATAGATATATTCAGGTCATCTATTTCTTCTTGAACAGTTTCAGTCGTGTCTGTCTGGAGATTTTCCCATTTTGTCTGTTTTCTCTGATTTATTAATGTGCCATTCATTCAACTTATCCTTTTCATTTTTTAAAGTTTAGTAGCAATGCCCCTTCTTTCATTTCCAATTGTAGTATGAACTTTATTTTTTTTCACTCAAATAGTCACATAAAATTCTCTTAATATTTTCAAATAAACAGATTTAGCTTCAGTGATTTAATTTATTGGTTTTCCAGTCTCTATTTCATTAATTTACACTTTAATCTTTATTCTTTCTCACCTTCTGCTTGGTTCAGGAATCATCTGTTCTTCTTTTTCCAGTGGTCTCCCCCACCCCCAAGAGGGTCTCGCTTTGTAGTCCAGGCTGGCCCTGAGCTCACTCTGTAGCCCAGGCAAGCCTCGAACTCAGCAATCCTCCTGCCTCTGCCTCCTGAGTGCTGGGATGACAGGCGTGAGCCACCACACCCAGCTTTTTCCAGTGTTTTAGGGTAAGAATTTAGGTGACAATTTGAGAGTTTTTTTCACTTTTGATTTGGGCCTGTCTTGGCAAAAATGTCCTTTTATTTTTTCCTTTACTTCTTTCTTTTGCATTAATTACTTTCTATTGTGGGATTTAAACTCTTGAATCATTTTTTTTTTCATTTTAAAAAAGTTATTTCTTACGGTTGGAGATTTAGCTCAAGTGGTACTGCGCCTATCTTGGATATACAAGGGCCCGAATTCAATCACTGGTACCGAAAAACAAACAAACAAAAGAAAAACAAAAACCCAGTTATTTCTTGTGGACCAGGGATTTAGCTCAGTGGTGCTGTGTCTGTCTCACAAGCACAAGGTCCTGAAGTTGATCCCTAGTACTGGAGAAAAAAAAGAAGAAAAAGTTATTTGTTAGATATTCTAGTATTTGTCATATCAGAATATACTTCAGATTTATATTATCCTCAGTGAGATATAGGAGCTTCATTCCTATATATCTCTATTGTGTTTTCCCCTTTTCGTATGTGTATTATTATTATGCATATTATTTCTGTAAATGTTAGAAACTCAACAATACATTAGAGGAATCTACTTTATATGATTTTGCTATTTGTAAAGAAGCTATGAGAATAAAAGAGAGTAAATATATAGGTATAACTTATTACTTAACCTTCTTATGTATCATTTCTGGTTCTTTTCATTTAGTCCATGAATGTGTGCTACCATCTCTCCTGTCCACAGATGGGAAGATCTTGGCTTCTATTCTCCTCTGTGCAGTTATTGGAAAATATATTAATGGCAGTGCTTTGTATGTAATATGCTGTTCCATGCATTTGTTTTTAAAATCAACTAAGAGAAGAAAATACGCATTCATACTACCTTTTGTAATTATATAATTACCTTTACTACTGCTCCTTCTGGTATGCATATGGATTCTAACCACCGTCTGGGGTTTTCAAGCTGAAGAAATTTGTTCAGTATTTCTTCTTTGTCGTATCTGCTAGCAACAAATTCTGTCAGTTTTTATTTTTCTGGGAATCTGTTCATTCAGTTTTGACAGATAGTGTTGTAGGACACAGGATTATTGGTTCACAGTTGCTTACTTTGACTGCCTTATATTATCCTTCTGCCCTCTGGAGCTCACTGTTGCTGATAAATCAGCTGTTAATTTTATTCCAGTTTCATTGTACACACACGAGTTATTTTTTACTTTATGCTTTCAGAACTGGTTTTGGTCTTCAGCATTTTTACTGTTGTGTGACTCCTCACGGATCCCTTTGGGTTTATCTTACTTGGGATTCATTAGCTTCCTGGATGTGTAGATTAATGCTTTTAAAATTAGTGTAGGCACTCTGCAGCCATTATTTCTTTTACTCTATTTTCTTCTTTCTCTGTCACTCTTCTCTTCCTAGTGCTCAATTAAAGGTCTACCCTTAATAGTTTTTCATGTTATCTAAGCCTGTTTATTTTTCTTCATACTTTTAAAATTCTCTCTGTTCCTCAGAGGGTATAAACTCTGCCTACTCATCTCAAATTTGTTAATTCTACCATTTCAAATCCACTGTTGACTTCCTTAAATGAATTGTTCAATTTAAATTCTTGCACTTTTCAACTACAGAATTTTCATTGTTCTTCTAATATTTTGCATCTCTTTGTTGAAATCTTTATTTCCATCTATTTGATGCAACATGACCTCATGCTCTTCCTTATTTCTTTAATCATAGTGTCCTTTAGTTTTTAAAATAGATTTATAATCACAACTTTGAAGTTAATGTCTATTAATCCAACATCTTGTTGATCTCACAGGTGGTTTTATTCCGGTGTATGGATCATACTTTTATGTTTCTTTGTATATCCCTGTTGAAAAAGAAACTGGACATATTAGATAATATAGCAATTCTGGGAACTGATTATCTGCCTTGGTCCTTATGACTGTTCATTTGTTTAGTGATTGTCTGGATTACTGTGAAGTCTTTTGCTCCCGTGGGGCACAGCCTTGCGTGTGCCCACAGTCTCCTGGCATGCAAGGGGGTTGGCAGGACTTTCTTTGATCATCTCTGTGCCCGACCACACCCAGTCATTAAACACCAGTAATTGCTGCTGATTGCTCTATGGTTTTCAACAACATCTTGGGTCATGAATTGCTTCATAAATGAATCCAATCAAATTCAGTTCCTTTGAAGATAAAGTTGAAGAGGGCAATATTTGAGAGTTGTTCTGACTCTAGGTCTTCGCAGCTGTCTCTTTCTGCCTCTGTCCGGCAAACCAGCCATCTGTAGTTTAGTCTGTGTCTCTAACGAATCAGTCTCTTCCCGTTTCCTTTCAACACAACTTCCACAACGTGGAGAGAACCTGGGGAGTTGCACTTCTCTATACCGTGTTGCGAATAAAGTCAATTCCCAGGAAAAGGTTGGGATGGGGGGATACTTTTTCCCCGAACAAGAGCCTCATAATGGAGGTGTCCCTGGTCTCGCCAGCCTGCCCCGTGAACAACAGCAAGAGGGCCGCTGGAGACCCCGTACTCTCAGGGGCACCATGCCTTCTGCTCCACGTGTGAGTCTTGGGCAGAAGACGGTGCTTCCATCTTTAGTGGCGGGAACTCGACCTCGTCATCAGGCAGCTGGAGAAGACGGGAACTTCTGGCTCCCCGCCCTTCCCGGAGGAGAGGCTCTGTCTGGGGTCATAGTGGACAGGGGCCCTGTGCTCTTGGCCAGTTGTCTTGCCGCTGGGAGAAGAGGTATATGATTTTCCTCTGGAAACCAAACCTATAAAGTTCTTACTGAGTTTTAGTAGATTTTCTTGAGTGTTTCTTAGGTTGCTGCATGCTCTAACTTAATTATAATTTTCACCATTCCACTGGCAAGTGGCTTTTCTGAGGCTCTTGAACTTGTTGTGGAAATGGAAATCTCACAGTTAATTTCTTCCTTTTCACACTCATCGATCCAGTGTCACTGAGTGTCTGTGACACTGCCCACACTGAGGAGGGAGCCGAAAATACAATAATGAATAAAATATACATAAAACCTGCTATACTGTGGGCAAGACAGACAAAAGGGAAAGCAAGACAGGATTGGAAGCAACAGAAGCACCATTAGATTTTGAATAAATAATGAAAGTGCAAATGAATTACATTAAAAATCTAAAGAAAGCATGTGTTGTGAAGATGATTGGCTAGAATTATGCATCTTAAATGATTGAAGAGCAGAGAGCAGCCAGCACAGTAACCCCCCAAATAGAGGAATGATTTAGATTAGGAAAAAATGAGAATAATAGGACTGTGGGCCTGGGGTGAAGACTCTTAGGGAGGTGGTAATGCCCACTTTTATCACTGTGGCTGATTATTCAAGGCACACAGAGAAAAAAACAGTAGAAAACAGTAGAAAAAACAATTGTACACTAGGAAACATTATTTACATGTAGCTTATCAAATATAGCTCAATCAAAATAGGGATCAGCTATGTGTGGTGCTGCCCACCCAGAGTCCCAGCTTCTCAGGAGGCAGAGGCAAGAGGATCCCTTGAATCCAATGAGAAAAGAAAAGTAAAAAATTATGGACAGTCTATTATATTTTAGGTCCTATCTTTTGTTTTATCTTGTGTGTGTGTGTGTTGCGTGTGGTACTAGGGATTGTATTTAAGGCTTTGCTCATGCTAATTAAGTGCTCTGCTACTAAGCTACATCCCTAGCACTTTAATTGTCATTGTTTTGTTGTGTTTCATTTTTAAATTTTGACACAAAATTTTGCTAAGCTGACCAGGCTGGGTTTGAACTTACAGTGTTTCTGCTTCAGTCTCCTGAGTAGCTGGGTCATTTAATTTTTATCAATCCTTCATATGCTATGAGCCAGGTTTGCTTGTCTTAAAATTAGGGCTAGTGATAATTAAGTGACTGAGTGGTCACGTAAGTGTTAAATCTGCTTCTGTCCACATTGCATTCATACTACCTTGAGCTAAGGGTGTTAGACCATTCTTCACGAAGTTACCTATTAAACATTGTCTAAACTTCTAGGATTTTGTGCTCTAGAAGTAAAAGAGAAGAATAGTAGATTCCTCTTCTACTATATGCATATCTATTTTTAAGTATTTCCAGATATTTATTAAATTACATCATCATATTTTTACTGTCATTTTCCCTAGCTTCATTAAACATACATTAAACACTTAATATGTGCCATGTGGACACAGAAAGGATCATCACAAAGTTTAGTGGATGTTAAAATTATTATGGTAAAAGACCCCTTGCCACAAATTCTCCTCAACCCCCCCCCCCACCCTTCAAGCACATCTCATAGTTCTTGCCTCTTGATGAAGCAGTTCTGAAGTCCTCTTTCAGGAGTGTCTTTATGAAGTGTGACCAAAAAATAGTGACTGGTGCTGCCAAACACCCTCCAATGGAAAGCCAGGCTCCTAACAGCATTTCAGCCGCCCTCATCCACTGGATCTTTGGATCGGTGCCCTGTGACTTCTGGCTCCTCCCCAAGGTCAAAATGACCACAGAAAGTCAACATTTTGAATCAATTTCACACATGGTCATGCCAGTGCAACTGAAGATACTCAAGAAAGAGGACCCCTGAGCTGCCTCAGAAAGTGGCAGAACCATGAGATAAGGGTGTTAATAGCGAGGGAGGATTTTGAGAAAGGGTTAAAGGCAATGTATAAGAAACATTTTAAAGATTCAAAACACTTTAAAAAAATTTAGATCACCAAACATATGGATAGAATGAACACAACAGGACCTTACTCAGAAGGATCCATCACATTTATTTAGAGTAGAGTTGGGCTGGAGGACTTGGATTGACCAAGTCAGTTCTTACCTAAGTTGAATACATTGAAAAATTTTCAGCAGTTGTGATGGATGGAGACCTTTATACTAGGAAGGGACTATGCAGGCCATAAGGTAGCCCCAAGCCTGCAAGGCTGACAAAACACACTCCTCTGGTAGAGTCAACCCTCACTGCTGCAGGCTTTGGAAGAGAAGAACTTGCTGCTGTGCCTGAGGTCGTCTCTTTTTTCCTACTCAGATTTTCTTCCCTCTAGTTTTCTAACTGTGCCACTTTTCACTCCCATTTAACGAAGAGCTCTTGAGGCTTACAACCTGAGTGCTTCCTTCCTTTCCTTTCCTTCTGGCAGATATGTCACCAAAGATGGGTCATTCACACACGTCTTCCAGGAATTTGGATGTAACTAGGAGTAATACTTAGAAAATGATCAGTCATTCTTGTGGCCCTGCCCCTGATCTAGTCCAAAAGTTCCTGAAACAGATCTCTGGTGTTTTCTGGTCCAAATCCTTTCCCAGCTCTTATTATTCAGTGCTTCTTTTAATTTTATATGTTTCTATAATCTTTTCTTTAATACCTTTTAGTGTAAAATGCCCAGACCTGAATTATATCTCTTGTGACTGGAGGATGTTACTAACACTTCAGAATTTTTTTTTTTTTTTTTTTTTTTTTGCTTTTGAGACAGGGTCTTGCTTTGTAGTTCAGGCTGGCCCTAAGCTCACCATGGTGCCCAGGCAAGCCGCCGCGAACTCAGCAATCCTCCTGTCCCTGCCTCCCGAGTGCTGGGATTACAGGCGTGAGCCACCACGCCCGGCATTGTGGTATGCGGTGTTGATTATTGGTGGGCGTGTCTCCACGTCCAACATTGTATGTGGTTACCGGGGATCGAACTCAGGACCTTGTGCTTGCGAGGCAGGCGCCAGAACCACTGAGCTAACCCTCTGGCCCAACACTTCAGAATTTTTAAGTAGCAGGTAATATTGACTTCTTCAGCTTGCATACTTTCATCTTTTGACTTAGATATGTCCAGGCATTTTCTTCATGACTGGTGACATGTTCATTTTGTGTTCTTACTGGACATTTAACTACTGTGTTATTATGAAGTTACTTTTCCACGTAAAAATTGGGTTATTTTCTATCTTACTGTTAAATTATGAAGATCCTTTGTATACTCTGCCTATCAGAATTTTGTCTGATACACACGTTGTGCACATTGAAGTTTGCTTTTTTGTTTTCTTAAGGTTATCCTTCAAAGAACAAATTTGCCACAGTGAAGTATAGCATTTTTGGCTTTCTGTTACTGTGACAAAAGACCTGACATAACTTCAAGGGAGGAAAGATTTATTTTGGCTCATGGTTTCAGGAGTCCCATCAGTGATGGGCTGGGGAGGGATATACAACCTTCCAGGTCACCCTTAGTGACCCACTTCTTCCAAGAAGACCCCTACCTCCTAATAGCAAGTCAACTATATCACCAGTATAATCCAGCACTTTCCAGAAGCCTCATCTATGGGCAGGTGAGGTTTGGAGGTCATTCTTGTTCTGAAACACACAGTCTCTGTCCTCAAAATTCCTTCTGGCTGGAATGTTCTCCTTTCTGCTTTAGGTTTGTTCATATACACAATTCATATCATTGTCACTAAGAAGTTTTTCCTAAGAAGCCACACCCCACCTGAGCCAACTAGACCTGAATTCTGTACATAGCAGGGACTTTCATGAAAACATCTGTAACATCTATTTGTGATATATATTAGTTCATACATCTATTTTCCTCTACTAGAATAAAGGATCTGTATCTTGTCTCATTTGTTTGGTTATATTACTGGGGACTGAACTCAGGGCCTTTTGCATGTTAGTTAGGCAAGTGCTCTACCACAGAGTAGCCTAGACTTTCATTTATGCCACGGATGCCTAGACTTTCATTTATTTTTGTATTAGCTATATCCTACTACGATCCCTGGCCCTTAGTAGATGCCCATTAAACTTCTCTGGTTCTATGAATAATACAATCAATTCTGAACTAGTAAAGTATGAAGGAGAAAGAATGTGATAGTATTTGTGTGGAAGATTGTGGTGACAGAAGTGATCTGTGACAGATCTTCACAACAATTCTTACTTTTCCTTTAGACATGTCAAGGGAGGCAGGACAATGCCTCTTAAATACAACCAAAGGTTAATTTGGCACTGTGTAAGTAGTTTGTGATTTAGCTTTTTATGTATCTTAGGCTACCTAACAAAAATGGGCTAATTAGAAAAACGAAGAAGGCGCTCCATTGAGAAGTTAAAATTCTCACTGTAAAGGGAGCAACAGGCCTTTGATCTCTTCAGGTCTGGCAGGACTGAGTTGACCTCCCTAGGTTTTACCATTTCTAGATACTCCAACAACACTGGTCTGTTTTGC
The DNA here is from genome assembly GCA_004025085.1 of Thryonomys swinderianus. NCBI lineage: Eukaryota > Metazoa > Chordata > Mammalia > Rodentia > Thryonomyidae > Thryonomys > Thryonomys swinderianus. Next base: position 28,559 of record PVIC010010621.1, read on the forward strand.
AGCGCCAAGGCCAGACCTGGAGCAAGGTCTTTTTTTTTTTTTGAGACAGGGTCTCGCTTTGTAGTTCAGGCTGGCTCTGAGCTCACTATGTAGCCCAGGCAAGCCTTGAACTCGGCAATCCTCCTGTCTCTGCCTCCCGAGTGCTGGGATGACAGGTGTGAGCCACCACGCCCAGCACTGTGGTATGTGGTATTGATTGCTGGTGGGCGTGAGTCTCCACGCCCAGCATTGTATGTGGTTACCGGGGATCAAACTCAGGACCTTGTGCTTGCGAGGCAGGCACCAGAACCTCTGAGCTAACCCTCCGGCCCGGAGCAAAGTCTTTTCATGGCACCTGCCTATGTGGCTCATCTACTCCAACTCCAGTCACACCTTGCCCTCTTTATGGAACTTCCTAACTAAAGCATTGGATTGATTTTCATCATCAAAGAACTCCCCAGGACAGCCTCGGGCTTCTTTGAGTCTGCATAATTGGATTATCTGTGATCTCTTTGTGAGATATTTTCGGGTAGACGAAGAGTGGAACTTTTCTAGCAACTATTGAGGATTAATTCTTCCAAAGTTAGAATGAAATGTGAAAAGAAGTTAAAAGGATAATGAGAGATGGGAACAGACATGTAAAGGCCAAAAGGTAAAGCTACAATGTTGGATACTAAGCATCTGGGTGAAAGGTAACTAAAGAAACAGCCGCCGAGAAGAGAAATGTTAAGAGGAGGAGGGGCTCAGGTCAATGAGTTGTAATAGTGCTTAATTTCTCCCATCTGCAAAGTGTGTCCTGTGTGGCCTCCCAAGTCTGGAATCACGATTTGATAAGGGAGCTTTTCTGCTTTTTATTTAGGTTTCTAACCCAATACGAAATGTGATTCATTCAAGTATTTATTCCTATTCCATGGTGCTCTCCGTTCTAGACTCTAAAAACATACCCATGAGTAAGGTGCATGAGTAGATCCAGTTCACAGCTGTCCCTGGCGTGATGAAGGCAAGGAAAGGGCACAGGCACGTGGCATTATGGGACTAACAAAGAAAGACCTCACCCCAAAATGGCAGCTGAGAAGAGCTGCCCAAGGGAGGGTCCTTTTGATGCTGGACTCCGTGGGAGAACAGGACTGCCTCCCTCTTGTTCTAACATCCCTGGACCCCAGTGTGGTGACTAACATGAGACAGAAGCTGCCATTGTCACTTTCTCATTTTCTGTTGGCTTAAATTTGGGAAGGGGACAAAGCAGTGGTTCAAAGGAGCAGCCTTCATACTGAGACTCCACACACACTGTGATGTGGGTCGAAGGAAACACATTTCACTCCACTGTTTTGTGGTCTGGGCTGGGTCAGTTAATCTTTCTGACCTTCTTTCGTAACCTGTGAAATGCAGATATCACGATGCTTGTGGAAACTCATGCCATTGCTATGGAGATAAAAAGAGATAACACAAGTGAAGGAACTTTGGAGACTAAAAGGCAGTATGACTATTAATTATTAAAATATATCATGGATGGAGAATAGAATTCAAGTTGCTGACCATGAACGTGGCCCATATAGATACCTATTTCATGTTAAGTTCCAGAGCCCTGGGCTTGTTCATAGTTTATCACTTCACGTATTGGATAGAGTCTCATGCTGAATAAATGGATCTAATGTTAGGTAAAACAAAACGAAAAAAAAAAAAAAAGCCCAGTCACTGATCAAATAGCCCATATCATAGCTTTTTAAAAGGCCATCCTTTTAATGATTTAGGAAGCTTTCTAGGTTCTTGGGAGTTCTTACTGAGGCTAATATAGAAAACTCACTTAGCCGAGGGGCTTGGTTGACTAATTAGACAATCTGGCCTAACTTGATGACCCCAGATGTCCAAATAAAACTTGTCTTGATAGTAGAAGGTTCAGCGCAGAGCAGGAAGGGGCAGGATCTGAGATGAATCAAATCCAGGGAAGGCAGCCCAGCCAGCCGCTTCCCGATGGGACTGTCTGAGAAGCCACATCTTTATAAGACTAAAGAGTTTATTTGAACTATAACTAAAAGGAACGAAGTACCAGTTACCACGAACAAGGGTGATCTTTATCTGACTCCGTTGGCCTGCGAGAAGGGGAAGGAATCTTAAAAGGCTCCGCCAGCTGCAGGCCCCTCGCGGAGGACATCTCCCGCACATTGCTCACATGTCTCGGATGTTTCCACCCTTACCTTGTGTAGAAAAGACTGCCGTGGAGCCGGAGCCCTCCGCCGGGGCAGCCCCGTGGAGGGGTTATCTCTGGCCACCCCACACCCGGCCGGGGCAGCGCTTCCCCCCTCGGTTTCTGGTCAAGGCCGGCGATTGCTCCGGGCAGGGCTTTGTGATCCCTTCCTGGCTTGGTTTCCCTTGGAAGGATCTCCCAGCACCTGTGAGGCCTCACCCCCAGAGAGAGGGGGCTAATGTGCTAATTACCCCGAACCCAAAAATGTAAGCTGTAAACAAAGGCGAGCTGTGTTTATCATCAATCAGTTTTATGACCTTCCGATGGCGATGATATCAGCGGCGTTTACGCTGGAAGACCGCACAGCACTGTGCAGCAGCTGGCCTCTTCTGTCGCTGCAGCGCCGAGGATGATGAGGCCCATTAATTGTAGTATTTGCACCGAAGGGAATGTTGCTTTGGCCAAACGGCCCATCTCGGTGCTCGGGATTGCCAAATAAATTATTTTCAAAAATCTTAAAGTCAGCTTGGATGGTTTTCAAATAATCCGTGGTTTGGGGGCCTACACTTCCCCCAAGTGAAAAAAATGAAAATGCATTCTTTCTGAGCTGTAACTTGATATATACATGATTTGAAGACAGCAGGAGACAGTGATCCCCGGGCGGGAGAAGGAGAGGGAGAGAGGGAGAGAGGGAGAAAGGGAGAGAAAAGAGGGGGCTGTTGATTCGGGTGTACAAAGAGGAGCCCTAGCCTGCCCCCGTCCAAGGAGTGGCCTTCAGCGTGTCCCACGCCCTGAGCTCATGCCTCGTTTGTGCACCTGAGACCTGAGGTGAAGATGTCGCCAGAGCTCTTTGTCATCACCAGGCCAGGAGGATCCACGCAAAGCGTAAATATCGTGAAACGTGGCCTGAGAAATGTTTACGCCAATCTGTGGTTTCTGATCAAAGCCAACGTCACTGGGCCCTTGAGTGAAAACTTCTGGCTGCGCATGTGAGATTTGCAACTGCCTTTGGCACCTATAAAATATGATTTGTGAGGTGCTGAACAAAGTCCCGGGGGTCTCCAAAGTCTGCTCCTTTGGCACCGAGACCCTTTCAAACTGAGTCCTGCCAACATGTGGAGATGTGAGTGTGCGAACTTTGCCCGCCTCTTCGGTTTGGTTAAAGGTACAAAGGACTTGCCAGGGAAGCCCCCACTGTATTTTTGCCCCTGAGCACCTTGCCCTTTGTTTATAGACCCCTGGGAAAATGAAGCCCATCTGTTTCTCATTCATTTACACTTTACTCATCAAAATGTTGGTTTTGGTTGGATGCCTATGTTTTTATTTCAAGAAACTCTTAAGAATACTAACAGAATGCGAGAAAGATGGGTAATTAGCAAGGAGGGCTGATGACTCCAAGTTCTGTCCTGTTTCTAGCATCGCGTGGGGCCCGTTGTATGGTGACAGTGGCTTCTTCCACACGTCTCATGCTTCCTCTTAGTTCCCTTCAGTTATTTAAAAAACCAAAAGGCAGAAAGAGAGAAAGAAATATAGGACTTTGCTGCTGTCTCATTCCAAGAGATTTGGAAACCAGCTAGAATCTGGTTTCAAGAAGGGACAGTTGCAGGACTGTGGATTTTGTCTTTTCTTTTTCTTTTGTTTTTAAAGAGCCAATTGCTTTTTCTTGGTTGATGAAAGTGAGTGGATGCTGGGGACTACTTATCCCTTCGACTTTAGAGAATAGGGATAACAAGGCTACTATTTTTCTCCTTTTATTTGTCAAATAGTCTTGAAACTACAAAGATCTGTGAGCTGCAAGAAAAATCAGTGCAGTCCATTCTCTGGCCTTTCCTGGCTTTGTGTCCTCTTGAAGCAGATTTTTCCTTAGCTTTTAGTCAAAACTGGTAGTTTCAGGCATTTTAAGTGGGGCCAAATTCCTTCCTTACTTGCATTTGTAAACTTGCTGATCTTTGGAAGTAGAAATGCAATTAGATTACATCCTGTCTCCATTGCCACCAGAGAAAGGAGCGGTAACGCCTCCCCAGGCCACAGTTTACACATTCCCGAACAACAACCATAATCCAAACATCACTGCAACATGCTGAGGAGCATCTCATTTACAGCGTGAATTACTGTGGATTGTGTGGTATGTATATTGTGTGGCCCTAAACAGGTCCTGTTTAAAGAGTTAAAGGATTTACATTGTTATCAAGGTTTGATAATGATAAACCTATGGTCCTATTTCGGGTCTTGCGATAATGTTTCTATGACATTTTGAATGATTTGACAATTAACGACCCATGTAACTCACAGATTAGTATCCGTTTTGCTCAGTCGTAGCTTGTCATTCTGTTATCTGTGTCAGACAGCACAACCCCCATATAATCTGCAAAACTAATCAGGCTGAGGCAACCTTGTTGTTAAATGCCATTGGGGTGGGCGGCAGCCTGACTTAGGGCACAGCCTGCGCCCTGGGAATCAGCGCGGGGCCTAGGGGTGTGTCTTCATTCCTGCTACGGAGGCTGCTGTTTGGAGATGAGCACCAGCCGTCCCCACGGCTGGGTGGGAGCCGTCACTAGGACCCCACACTAGCACCCACATCTTAGTGCTAGAGAGTAGTGAGGCACTTTATATTGGCTTCTATACCCTCTATTTCCTTAACTGAAAGAAAAACATCATTTAAAAGAAGATGTTTTTTTAAGGAAAAATAGTTTTTTGACTGTATTTTTCCTGTTTCAGAAATTTAAAAAGAATGTGTATATTATGATGGAGGAAATAGTGTTTATTTTGTACTGGGTGCTATGCTGGGGTTGGCAAACCTTTCAGAGCTTCAGTGCTGCGAGCAGCCATCTGTGGCCCGTGTGCCGTAGGTTTGCCACCACTGTGCTGTACTAAGTGTGTAAGAAGCTTGTATCCGCGTGCTTGAGGACTAGGCTTTTGTTGTTGTTGTTGTTGTTATTAAATTAACCAAATGCTGACATCTGGACCTTTGGCTAATAAGTTTTATCACAGACTGGTGGCCAGAACAACGGAAATTTCCTCCTGACAGTTCTGCGAGTGGGAAGCCCAAGACCAGGGGCATCAGGAAGTGTTTTCCCTTGGTCAGCACAGACCTGTTTTCTTGTTGGGCACCTGTAGGACTTTGTCTGAGTGATGCACAGCCTCTTCCCTGCTTCTAAACACATCAGTCCTGCTGGATTCAGGGCTTCATGTGTTCCTCCAGGAGGGACACGGTGCAGTCTGTGACACTTTGTGCTCTGTGTTGGCTGTTATAACAAATGGGCACAAACGTGACGCTCATAGCTCTTGAAGCCAGAGACCCCAAATGAAGGCATCATCAGGTCATGTTCCCTCTGAAAGCTCTAGGGGAGAAATCCGCTCTCCCGCCTGGAGCTTATAGTGCTACAAGCAGCAGAACTCTGCTTCCATCTTTGTAGGGCCTTTTTCATGTTTCTTCCTCTTCTGTCTCTTTTAATGACAAGAATCAGTGGATTTAGGATGTACTCAGTGTGACCTCATGTCAATATCCTTAACTCAGTCACATCTGCAAAGACCCCTTTCCAAATGAGGTCACCTTGGAAGGAGCTAGTGGACGTGTTTTGGGGCGCGGTGCACCATCTGGACCACTACTGGATAATTAACTCATCCAAAAAGACACTGGACACCATTGATTTGTTTCATAACTATGTACGATGGCAGTGCCCAGAAGGGACACTGAGAAATCTTGCTCTTTCTAAAACATTTGTCAATCCAAAGCAGCTCAGACCAGCTGTGGTAGAAACCGCTCCATGGCCATCAAAGATGTGGACTCTCCTTCTGAAAGGCAGAGTTGTGCTAGTTTGTAGCTGCCTAACTGGAACTCCATTTCCCAGCTCCTTTGCATTTTGGTGTGGGCATGTCGCAAATTCTGGAAGACGGACTGTGTATGAGTATGATGATGTCACTTCCAGCAAAGGTGGTTAAGTATCCTGCATGCTTTCTTCATACTGTCCTTGCCTTTCATAGCAGACATAGGAGGTCACAAGAGCCAGGTGCCTTCACAAGATGAAAGGATCCCTGAGTCACCACTTTGAAGAGAGCTACTTAGAAGACACAGCAATCAGGTAATATCCTAATAAAAACCTGCATGAGTAGGAAACAAAGGGCTGTGATACATAGTAACTGGAATCCAGGAATGATCTCTTCTAGAAGGTAGCTTTCCTGACTCCTACTCCAGGTGGCCTTCTATAATATATGCATATCACATACAAAATAAAATGCATTTTATAGTGAAACCGAAACATTGGTTCATAAGGCAGCCTTCACATTATCTTATCAAGCTAGGAACTGATTAGGAAATATCATTGTCTTAGGAGAAATATTTAGCTGTGTCTGCAACAGATTCTGATATGAAAATGTTTTAAAGAATTGATAAATATCCTAGATAACAGACCCTTAGCTTTCAAATTCATTCAACTCCCCTGGAGATAACCAAGAACCACTAACAATATTGCAGGATTACTTCCTGGGAGGAATATTATAATTTGGGAATGGTTATGATCCTGTGGGAAAGAAACTGAGTTTTACTCCCAGATAAATTTGTGTCTAAACCCCTGGTATATCACAGTGACTGTGTGACTTTGGCAATTATTTAATATTTCTAAGCCTTAGCTTTCTGTACTGTACGTATGACTGAGAAAAATGACACCTACTTCACATTAGTGTATTGCAAAGACTAAGTACTGAACGAATGTGGTGTGCTTACTTAACATGTGATTAAAACAGCACTTATAGGGTCAGGGATTTAGCTGAAGTGTTACTGTACCTACCTTGGAAGCACAATGGCCCAAGTTCGATCCCCAGTACTACACAGAAAAATAGCAGTTATGTTTATTTTATTGCTGTTGCTGCTCTATGACTGTTACTTATTTTAACATACATTTTCTTACAATGCAAAAGATTGCTTCTTTTTCTGTCTTGGCCTAATGTTTGTAGCATCAATATTGATCAACAAGATCACATCCACCAGCGAGTAGGCTGAGTATAAACATTCTGGAGCAGAATCCTTACCTTTGGACTGTTCCTGTGCTTTGCATCAGGAAGATAGCCAGCTGGTATGGGCACAATCCTAGCACTTTTTGAAATGGACAGTGGAAGAGACTGACTAGTCTGTCTTTTCAGAGGTCTCCAAGTGTGGTATATTCAAACAGATAAAACTGTGAGAGTCAGGTTGCGTTTTTAATTGGGTAATGGTTTAGAGTTGCTTTCATCATCTCATTTTGACTTTGAGACCAACACGACAGTTCTGACCTACTTGGTGTTAAAATGGCCATACAAGGACAGAGACTATACATGTTTTGTCCACCACTGTATCATCAATGACAACCACAGTATCTGGCACCTACTAGGTGTTCAGTGAAAATCTAAAGAATGAATAATTACCACTAGGAAGTACCAAACCAGGCCAAAGTCTAACACAAAGGTATTCCTCCCCTAGTAAAAGGTTGATTTCAGCTCGTCATTTCCTACATAATTATTATTTCATACAGGGGCAATTGATATGTATTAGGATATTATAAAGCAATGATTGCTATATAGGAAGTACTATGTTTGGGGTCTTTTGATTTTTTGTTCCTTACTTAAGAGATTTCAGGAAGGAGGGAATGTGTGTTCAGCTCAGGATTAAATAGAAAAGATATACGAAGAAGTTAGCTCTGGAGTTGACATGGTACAGTGCTCCATGAGTGTTGACTGTGTTTGTATTCATATTAGTGATATTAATGTCACTGTAATGGACATTGTGTGCTGGGCCCAGATCTTCCTTGAGGTTGAAAACAGTGTATAGGAGAAAAATACGTTTTTTTCTTCTACTCTTCTGGGTTCCCAGTTAGAGATTCTGTAACAAAAAATAGATTAACAATAGAAAAACATGCAGATGTCTTTAGTATAAAATATATGGAACAGGGCAAAATTTCACAAAGAAGTGAAGACCTAAAGAAATGGCCAGACTTGAAGGTTTTTCAGTTAGGCTTGATGAAGAGAGGAAAATCATGGAAAAGCCTGACAGCACAAGAGGCCACATTTGCTGGGAGCGGTGACCTCGGGGAAACTCAGCAAGGCTTCTCCATTCAGACTCACGGCAGCTTCCCTCAGACGTCAGAGGTAGGCTGCAGGGAGCACGTTTTTAATATGAGGGGCTGTTTCTCCTGTTCCTCTTCGAGCTTAAAACACTGCACTTGTTAGATGCTTCATCTGGGGACAGTGCACAGCAAACCCTATCAGTACTCATTCCCTCCGCTAAAAGGAGTGATGATAACTCAGAGCTGCATCTGTCTCTAAAAACTGCCCTTGGCTGAAAGGAGCTTATGATGGGCTTAACTGTGTGCCCGACCCGTTTCCTCCCCTAATTCATATGTGGACACCCCAACCCACAGCCCTCGCTGTGTGGCTGTGTTTGGACACAGAGCCTTTAAAGAGGTCATCAACTTAGAATGAGGCTGTAAGGGTGAGCAGGAGTTCAGGGCACAGAGACACCAAAGTGCTTGTGAAGAGAGAGCAAAAGAGCGGTCCCCTGCAAGCCAAGGACGCAGGCCTCATGGGAAACCAACTCTGCCGCCACCTTGACCTTGACTTCCAGACTCCAGAACTTTGAGAAAGTAAGTCTGTGTTTGGCCTACCTAATCTGTGATATTTTGGCAAACTAGTATAAAGCTGCTACCTTGCGTGTTCCGTAACCATGTGGGCAATTTGCTTCCAGAAGAGCTCAGACCTGAGTCACCATATGGAACACCCAGGAGGTGACATCCTATCACCAGAGAAGCCTGGCAGTAGGGGGTCCAACTTCTTTCTCTCCCCCATCCTTTAACCGTAACATTGGTAAGAGCATTCTGTATAAACCCCTGGCACTAAAATCTGTGTCAGTCTGTCTCCTGAGGAGCCTGCCCCATGGCATTGCATATTAGGAGTGATTTTTGGGAGCAACCTCTACAAAGTAAGATTTGGCAGTGAAAGCACCACTCCGTGGCCGGTGAAGAGGTCCCGTTCATTACTGGTGGTTGGAACATGGGTGGCCTGTGGGATGCTGTTGCAATACAGTTTTAAAACTTAAAACTCGGCGGCAAACTGAGGTGACGCACTGATGGCAAGGAAAGCAGTGGTGGTGTGGTGCCTTAGGCATATGGAAGTTTTAAGGAAAAGGTCACTATATGAACACTGGAATCAAATGTGTCTCTTATGGGCTGTCAGTACATTGGAAAAAGACAATGCAGTGCTGCAGGGGATTTGCCATCAATTGAAGAGTAAATGTCAGGGGGCCTCATTCACAAAACGAGAAAACTGCAGGACAAAAACTTGAGCATCAAGCTCAGGACTCAGTTACCAGTAAGACAGAGCTTCAGAGGAGACTGAATTTTCATCCTTGCCAAATTGGCTCCACTGAGGTCAGGGATCTGTACAGAAATGAGTAGGGCTTTAGACACACACACTCAAGAATCTTAAAAGCTGAGATCCCTCTGAGCCCACTGGGTCTGCAAAAATGGCCAGTTCCTCCCCAGTAAAGCTTAGCCCAATCCCACTGCTGGAAGCTAATGCGAAAGTCTTTGCCTTGGAAGACCTGCATCCCCCTCGGGATCTATATCTACCTCTACTCCTGGCCACATGGCAAGAACAGTGTTTAAATCTCAGTGTAATGCAGCCAGGGGAGGGTTGAACTCAGAAGGAGGAAACAGCTGCAGGAACTAATCAACACATATTGGCAGGACGCAGAAGAGTTGCCTGGGTCAAAAGGGAGAAGAGAACGTAAAGTTGGATATCAGAGAGTTTATCAAAATGGGAGCACTCCTCTGTGATACAGGGTTTAGCACCTTGGCAAAGAGTCCAGGAAATAATGCTGACACTGAAAAAGAAAATGAAAAGTATTCCTTTTCTTACATCCTAAATAAGAAAATTAAAACTATGAAATTTCTAATGAACATAGAAGACAATCTTTGAGACCTTGAATTAGGCCAAGTTTTTTTAGGTTGAATACCAAAAAGCAGGAACTATAAAAGAACATCAATGAGTTAGACTTTATCAAATTAAAAGCTTTCTCTTTAAAAACAAGAAGAAACAACACTATTGAGAAATTGTTAAGACAGAGAAAATATTTGAGCAACACATATCTGATGAAAGATTTGCATCGAAAATATGGAAAGGACTGTGACTCAAAAGATAAAATCCTTTGAATATCTTTCGTAAAAAGTAGACGAGATTTGAATAGATATTTCAACAGAGAATAAATGAGTGGTAAATAAACATTTAAATATGTTCAATCTCAGTCATTTGGGAAACACAAATTAAAAGCACAGTAAGTAGCCTCTACATGTGGTTAAACTATCTAAAACAGAAAAGATTGCTCAACTTCTTAAGTGTTGATTATCCCTTATGTAAAGTATTTGACGCCAGAAATGTTTGATTTTAGTGAGTTTTCCCCCAGACTTTTGCATAGACTTTACTGGTTGTCTTACTCATTGGTAAAATATAATACTCAACACCTGCAACACCCAACTTTTGGCACACAGCTTCGCATCCTTAATTTCAGCATCACATGTTCTAATCCAGACACTTTCAAAACTTTCCACTTCTCACCTCGTGAGAGTTTGCAGGAACATCTAGATAAAAGCCATAACATTTTGACCTTGGCCCCTAAAAGACTCATGTACATCCTTTTACGTGTAAGTCTTTATAGAGTCTGTGAGTTGCCAAAGTCCTAACGGTTTCAGCATTGCTAAAAAGTCCATGTCCGAAGTCTCCTGTGAGATTTAAGATAAACTCTCATCTGTGAGCCCACTGTACACACGTACAGCAGCAGAAGATAAACATGACCATCCCAAAAGATACAAATGGAGGCACAGAAAGCAAAGGGACCAGAGAAAGTCCAGAATTCAGCAGGGTAAATATTAGCTCCTGTGGTTACATGTCCAGTATCTGAGGCAATCTGTGGCAAGATGTGAACTCTAAAGGCCTTAGGTGGCTTTGCCACTATGACCTCACTGATAACTGTAGCTCTAGCGGTTCTCTTTTGGGCCTTCTCTGCTCCCTCCCTGTGGTTTTCCTCAGGTGATCTATGTTCCTGGATTTTCCATCCTGTTGTACCTTTAGCTTTAAAATTACAGCCTCACACACTGCCCTCACCGGGACACACTGCCTGGCCTCCCAGGCCATCTTTTGAAATCTGGTGGAAGCTTTCCTGATCCCACAACTCATGCATTCTGTGTGCACCATGTGGTTGATACCAAGGTCTGCTACTAGCCGAAGAAACAGGTTTCCTTTTGTCTTGGTGGTAGAGATACAATGCCCAGATCCCTTGCTGCTGTGAACTCAGTCCCTATGGACAAATTCTCCAGGCTGCCACGATTCTGGAATATGGTACTCTGGCTGCAAAGGGTGGAGTCCTGGTGATTCTTGTGATGTCCTCAGGTTACCTTTTCCATTCTCCTCTTCCTGTTTTTTCTCTGCTCTTTCTTTTCTACTGGAGCTTCCCTTTTGGCCAAACTCAGAATGTTTTAAATCATTCTATTGGGCTCTTTGCTCATAGATCTGGCAACGGTAGCCACACCACTACTTCAACACTAGACTGCCTTACAATTTCTTCCAACATATTAACTAGTCTGTTGCCTTTAGTCTCATTCTCAGTCCCTGAGCAAAATACTGATCAGTTTTCTTCCAGAGGATAACTCAGAAGGCCTTGAGTCCAGAACCAAGGCTGTCCTTGTCCTTAGCAGAATGAAATCTTTAGCAGCTGGTTTTCTGTTAGCATTCAGATCTTAGCTCCGGTCCGAGTCTCCTATCAAGTACAGCATAAAGCATTCCAGTGATGCTTCTTTCGGTGACATTTTCAAAACTTTCCAAACTCCTCCCACAATGTAGTTCCAAAGGCGTCTAAACTACATGATCAAGTAGCGTCACAGAAACAGCCCTCCTCCCGGTGCCGATATATATCTAGATTTCTTTTCTCATTGCTGAGATAAAATATGCAACTCCACAAAGTTAAAAGAGGAAAGGATTATTTTGGCTCACAGTTTATAGAGATCTCAGTCCTTATTGGCCCCAAAGTAGGATGGCCTGGCAGAGGGGAAACTGTTCATGGCAAAGCAGAGCAGCAGAAGGCAGCAAAGAAGCAAAGCAGCTTCTTCCTATCCCTTTATATTCCATCCAGGCACTTGCCTACTGGGTGGTATCACCCAGACCCAGAGTTCAGCATCCTTTGTCCTAATATCTTAAGTCCTGATCCAGCCACTTTCAAAACTTCCCACCTGTTGCCACATGAAACTTTGGGAAACATCTAGATGTAAGTCATAACAACATATACATACATGCTAAGTTTTTTTGATCATGTATACTGCCCCTGTATTTTACTTTTCAAGCTTTATGTGTTTGTTAAACTTACCATTCTTATATATGTAAGATATTATGTCTATCATATGTCTATTATGTATAATATACGTGTTATATATATGTCACTGGTAGTTGCTACATAATTTGTAATATACAACAACCAATATGATGTATCTCTAATTTTTCATTATTATAAGTAATGTTGTAATAGCCATTGCATTAGCTTTGCATTACTGTAACAAAATACCTGCGGCAATTAGCTTGTAGAGAAAATGTTCATTTTGGCTCATAGTCCTGAATGCTCTGGTCCAAGATAAGATGATCCTATTGCTTTGAGCCTCTAGCAGGGGCAGCACATGCTGTTAGGCATATATTTACATTATGATCCTGAAGCAAAAGAGGAGAAGTGGGCAGGGCCCCAGCTTCTCCTTCAAGGGGACCCTCCAGGGATGTAAGGATCTCCCATTAGGCTCCACCTCTTACATGTCCAGGGAACCCTCTGGTACTGCTACCCTGGTGACCAAGACTTTTACACATGGGACTTTGGAAGACATTGAAAATCTAAACTGTGGCAGTCATTTAATTACAGGGTAAGTCTTTTTGCATCAATAGTTATTTTATATATAAATGTGTAAATTTTTTTTTTTTTTGAGATAGGGCCTTGCTCTGTAGTTCAGGCTGGCCCTGAGCTCACTGGGTAGCCCATGCAAGCCTCGAACTCAGCAATCCTCCTGCCTCTGGCTTCTGAGTGCTGGGATTACAGGTTTGAACCACCATGCCCAGTATTGCGGTATGTGGTACTGATTGCTGGTGAGTATGAGTCACCATGCCCGGTATTGTTGTATGTGGTACCAGGGATCGAACCAGGGACCTTGTGCTTACTAGGTAGGTGTCAGAACCACTGAGCTAAACCTCCAGTCCTAACTGCATAACCTTATTAAAAGATACAGAGATAAATCTATATGTAGCTATATAATATATATTACATTAACACTTCTATGATATTTATGTGAATCAAAACTATATTCCAAGTAGATTATAGGTTTGATTCTTTAAAAAATCTGCTGTGTCTTAGCCAGGCATGGTAGCACATCTCTGTAATCCCAGCACTCTGGGAAGCTGAAATAGAAGGATCAAAAGTTCAAGTCCTGCCTAAGTAACTTAGTAACTTGGTGAAACCCTGTCTCAAAAAAATAAAATAAAATAAATTTTTAAAGTCCACTCTCCAGTTGATGGGCATTTGGGTTGTTTCCAAGACTGAGCTATCACAAACTGAGCTGCTCTGAACAAGGGCGTACATCTGTCTTTCCAATGTGATTTTTAAAATTCTTTTGGGTATATTCCTAGCAGGGGATAGCAGGGTCAAATGGGACCCCTAGTCCTAGTTTTCTACACTTGATCTTATCCAAAAGGCCGAGAAGTGATAGTCCTAGTTTTCTGAGAGATCTCCACACATATCTCCACAAGGGTTGCACAAGTCTACAATCCCACCAATAGTGGAGAAGGGTTCCTTTCTCCCCACAGTCTCGCCAGCATTTCTTGTTGGTTGATTTTGTAATAGTGGCCATTCTTTGTGGAGTAAGATGAAATCTCAGTGTTGTTTTCATTTGCATCTCTCGAATGATCAGTGATGTTGAACATTTCTTCATATGTTTCTTAGCTGCTTTGACTTCTGCCTCTGAGAAGTGTCTGTTCATTTGAGATGCCCATTTTTGAATTGGGTCTTTAAACTTGGGGAGTCTCAGAATGTAGCTTGTACCAAAAAAAAGTTGTGTCTTGATTTCTAACATGTCTAGTACTGGGTATAATTTGTTGACAGACATGATTTGACTACATATTTATCCATTCTAATTTTTCATAGGTGATGTCAGCTCCATTTGAAAGTTTTATTTTATTTAGGGGATTTTATTTCCAATATTTTATTCGGCATGTGTGAATACAAAGGCAT